>JBBYHM010353796.1:0-22992 GCA_038381775.1 Adansonia rubrostipa | reverse complement strand
TCCTTATTAGGATAAATGACATTGATGCTTTGGTTTCATAAGAAAAGTATCTCTTTCCATCATTTTTTAGTATTAAACTCCATTTGTCAACTGGGATAAATAAGGATTCACATAATAATCTCCTTTCTTTTCATGATTGGGCACCATAAACGTATTATCCTCATTAGGATAAATGATATTGATGCTTTGGTTTCATAAGAAAAGCTTCTCTTTGCATCATTTTTTTGAGTTAAAGTTCATTTGCCAATTGAGATAGATACGAATTTACATAGTAATCCCCTTTTTTTTTCATGATTGGGCACCATAAACTTACTCTCCTCTTTGGGATACATGTCGTTGATGCTTTGGTTTCAAAAGAAAAGCTTTTCTTTCTAACAATTTTCAGTGTTAAAGTTCATTTGTCAATTACAGAAAACACGGATTCACATAATAATCTCCTTTCTTTTCATGATTGGGCACTATAAACTTATTCTCCTCGTTAGGATGAATGACCTTGATGCCTTGGTTTCATAAGAAAAGTTTCTATTTCCATCATTTTTTAGAATTAAGCTTCATTTGTCAATTGGCACAAACACGGATTCATATAGTAGTCTCATTTCTTTTCATGATTGGAAGCCATAAACTCATTGTCTTCGTTGGGATAGATGACATTGATGCTTTGGTTTCGTAAGAAAAGCTTTTTTTTCCAGCATCTTTTAGTGTTAAAGTTCATTTGTCAATTGGTACAAACATGGATTCACATAGTAATCTTTTTTGTTTTCATGACTGGTCACAATTACTCATTCTGCTTATTTAGATAAATGATATTGATGCTTTGGTTTCACAAGAAAAGCTTCTATTTCCATCATTTTTTAGTGTTAAAGTTCATTTATCAATTGGGTCAAAGACTGATTCACATAATAATCACCTTTCTTTTCATGATTAGGCACCATAAACTCATTCTCCTCATTGGGATGAATGGCATTGATTCTTTGGTTTCATAAGAAAAGCATCTCTTACCCATGTTTTTAGAATTAAAGTTTATTTGTCAATTGGGATAAACAAAGTTTCACATAGTAATCTCCTTCCCTTTCATGATTGGGCGCCATAAACTTATTCTCCTTATTAGGATAAATGATATTGATGCTTTGGTTGCATAAGAAAAGCATCTCTTTCCATCATTTTTTAGTATTAAAGTCCATTTGTCAATTGGACAAATATGAATTCACATAATAATCTCCTTTCTTTTCAAGATTAGGTGCCATAAACTTATTGTCCTCATTAGGATAAATGACATTGATGCTTTGGTTTCATAAGAAAAGCTTCTCTTTCCATCATTTTTTAGAGTTAAAGTTCATTTGCCAATTAGGGCAGATACGGATTTACATGTAATCTCCTTTCTTTTCATGATTGGGCACCATAAACTCACTCTTCTCATTGGGATAAATGACATTGATACTTTGGTTTCATAGAAAAAGCTTTTCTTCCCAACATTTTTTAGTGTTAAAGTTCATTTGTCAATTAGGAGGATTCACATAATAATCTCCTTTTTTTTCATGATTGGGTACTATAAACTCATTCTCCTCATTAGGATAAATGACCTTGTTGCCTTGGATTCATAAGAAAAGCTTCTCTTTCCATCATTTTTTAGAATTAAGCTTTATTTGTTAATTGGGACAAAATGGATTCATATAGTAGTCTCATTTCTTTTCATGATTGGAAGCCATAAACTCATTCTCTTCGTTGGGATAGATGACATTGACGCTTTGGCTTCGTAGGAAAAGCTTCTTTTTCCAATATCTTTTAGTGTTAAAGTTCATTTGTCAATTGGGACAAACATGGATTCACATGGTAATCTTTTTTGTTTTCTTGATTGGATGCAATTACTCATTCTGCTCATTTGGATAAATGATATTGATGCTTTGGTTTCACAAGAACAGCTTCTATTTCCATCATTTTTTATTGTTAAAGTTCATTTATCAATTGGGTCAAATACTGATTCACATAATAATCACAGTTCTTTTCATGATTAGGCACCATAAACTCATTCTCCTCATTGGGATGAATGGCATTGATTCCTTGGTTTCATAAGAAAAGCATCTCTTTCCCATGTTTTTAGAATTTAAGTTTATTTGTCAATTGGGACAAACAAAGTTTCACATAGTAATCTCTTCCCCTTTCATGATTGGGCGCAATAAACTTATTCTCCTTATTAGGATAAATGACATTGATGCTTTGGTTGCATAAGAAAAGCATCTCTTTCCATCATTTTTTAGTATTAAAGTCCATTTCTCAACTGGGACAAACACGGATTCACATAATAATCTCCTTTCTTTTCAAGATTGGGCACCATAAACTTATTATCCTCATTAGGATAAATGACATTGATGCTTTGGTTTCATAAGAAAAGCTTCTCTTTCCATCATGTTTTAGAGTTAAAGTTCATTTGCCAATTGAGACAGATACGGATTTACATAGTAATCTCCTTTCTTTTCATGATTGTGCACCATAAACTCACTCTCCTCATTGGGATAAATGACATTGATGCTTTGGTTTATAAGAAAAGCTTCTCTTTCCAACATTTTTTAGTGTTAAAGTTCATTTGTCAATTAGGACAAACACGGATTCACATAATAATCTCCTTTCTTTTCATGATTGGGCACTATAAACTCATTCTCCTCATTAGGATGAATGACTTCGTTGCCTTGATTTCATAAGAAAAGCTTCTCTTTTCGTCATTTTTTAGAATTAAGCTTCATTTGTCAATTGGGACAAAAACGGATTCATATAGTAGTCTCATTTCTTCTCATGATTGGAAGCCATAAACTCATTCTCTTCATTGGGATAGATGACATTGATGCTTTGGCTTCATAAGAAGAGCTTCTTTTTCCAACATCTTTTAGTGTTAAAGTTCATTTGTTAATTGGGACAAACTTGGATTCATATAGTAATCTTTTTTGTTTTCATGATTGGGCGCAATTACTCATTTTGCTCATTTAGATAAATGATATTGATGCTTTAGTTTCACAAGAAAAGCTTCTCTTTCCATCATTTTTTAGTGTTGAAGTTTATTTATGAATTGGGTCAAACACTGATTCAAATAACAATCACCTTTCTTTTCATGATTAGGCACCATAAACTCATTCCCCTCATTAGGATGAATGGAATTGATGCTTTGGTTTCATCAGAAAAGCTTATTTTTCCCACATTTTTAGAATTAAAGTTCATATATTAATTGGGACAAACAAACTTTCACGTAGTAATCTCCTTTCCTTTCATGATTGGGTGCCATAAACTTATTCTCCTCATTAGGATAAATGACATTTGTGCTTTGGTTTTGTAAGAAAAACATCTTTTTCCATCATTTTTTGGTGTTAAAGTATATTTGTCAACTGGGACAAATAAGGATTCACATAATAATCTCCTTTCTTTTGAAGATTACGCACCATAAACTTATTATCCTCATTGGGATAAATGACATTAATGCAATCGTTTCATAAGAAAAGCTTCACTTTCCATCATTTTTTTAGAGTTAGAGTTCATTTGCCAAGTGAGATAATGTGGATCCATATAGTAATCTACTTTCTTTTCATGATTAAGCACTATAAACTCACTCTTCTCATTAGGATAAATGACATTGTTGCTTTGGTTTCATAAGAAAAGCTTCTCTTTCCAACATTTTTTAGTGTTAAAGTTCATTTGTTAATTAGGACAAACATGGATTCACATAATAATCTCCTTTCTTTTCATGATTGGGCACTTGTCAATTAGGACAAACACGGATTCACAAAATAATCTCTTTTCTTTTCATGATTGGGCACTATAAACTCATTCTCCTCGTTAGGATGAATGACTTTGTTGCCTTGGTTTCGTAGGAAAAGCTTCTCTTTCCATTATTTTTTAGAATTAAGCTTCATTTGTCAATTGGGACAAACACGGATTCACATAGTAGTCTCATTTCTTTTCATGATTGGAAGCCATAAACTCATTCTCCTTATTGGGATAGATGACATTGATGCTTTGGCTTCATAAGAAAAGCTTCTTTTTCCAACATTTTTTAGTGTTAAAGTTCATTTGTTAATTGGGACAAACATGGATTCACATAGTAATCTTTTTTCTTTTCATGATTGGGGACAATTTACTCATTCTGCTCATTTGGATAAATGATATTGATGCTTTGCTTTCACAAGAAAAGCTTCTCTTTGCATCATTTTTTAATGTTAAAGTTCGTTTATAAATTAGGACAAATACAGATTCACATAATAAATACCTTTCTTTTCATGATTAGGCACCATAAACTTATTCTCCTTATTGGGATGAATGGAATTGATGCTTTGGTTTCATGAGAAAAGCTTTTCTTTCCATCATTTTTTATTGTTAAAGTTTATTTGTCAATTGGTTCAAACGCTAATTCACATAATAATCATTTCCTTTCATGACTAGGCATCATAAACTCATTCTCCTTATTAGGATGAATGGCATTGATGCTTTGGTTTTATGGGAAAAGCTTCTTTTTTTCATCATTTGTTAGTGTTAAAGTTCATTTGTCAATTGGGTCAAACACTGATTCACATAATAATCACCTTTCTTTTCATGATTAGGCACCATAAACTCATTCTCCTCATTGGTATGAATGGCATTGATTCTTTGGTTTCATAAGAACAGCATCACTTTCCCACATTTTTAGAATTAAAATTCATTTGTCAATTGGGATAAACAAAGATTTGCATAGTAATCTCCTTCTCTTTCATGATTGGGCACCATAAACTTCTTCTCATTGTTAGGATAAATGACATTGATGCCTTAGTTTCATAAGAAAAGCATATCTTTTCATCATTTTTTAGTATTAAAGTCCATTTCTCAACTACAAACAAGGATTCACATAATAATCTCCTTTTTTTTCAAGATTGGGCACCATAAACTTATTGTCCTTATTAGGATAATGGCATCGATGCTATGGTTTCATAAGAAAAGCTTCTCTTTCAATCACTTTTTAGAGTTAAAGTTCATTTTCCAATTGAGACAGATATGGATCCACATACTAATCTCCCTTCTTTTCATGATTGGACACCATAACTCACTCTCCTCATTGGGATAAATGACATTGATGCTTTGGTTTCATAAGAAAAGCATCTCTTTCCATCATTTTTTAGGGCTATGGTTCATTTGTCCACTAGGGCAAACACGGATTCACATAGTAATCTCATTTCTTTTCATGATTGGGCATCATAAGCTCATTTTCCTCATTAGGATAGATGAAATTGATGCTTTGGTTTCATAAGAAAAGCTTTTTCTTCCAGCATTTTTTAGTGTTAAAGTTCATTTGTCAATTGGGACAAACACAGATTCACATAGTAATCTTTTTTATTTTCATTATTGAACGTAATTTACTCATTCTGCTCATTTGGATAAATGATATTGTTGCTTTGGTTTCACAAGAAAAGCTTCTCTTTGCATCATTTTTTAGTGTCACAGTTCATTTGTCAATTCGGACAAAAACGGATTCACATAATAAATACCTTTCTTTTCATGATTAGGCACCATAAACTTATTCTCCTCTTTGGGATGAATGGCATTAATGCTTTGGTTTCATGAGAAAAGCTTCTCTTTCCATCATTTTTTAGTGTTAAAGTTCATTTGTCAATTAGGTCAAATGTTGATTCACATAATGATCAACTTTCTTTTCATGATTAGGCACCGATGAATGGCATTGATGCTTTGGTTTCATAAGAAAAACATCTATTTCCCACATTTTTAGAATTAAAGTTCATTTTCTAATTGGGACAAACAAAGATTCACGTAGTAATCTCCTTTTGTGTTATGATTGGTCGCCATAAACTTTTTCTCCTTATTAGGATAAATGACATTGATGCTTTGGTTTCATAAGAAAGGCATCTCTTTTCATTATTTTTTAGTGTTAAAATTCATTTGACAATTGGGTCAAACACTGATTCACATAATAATCACCTTTCTTTTTCATGATTAGCCACTATTAACTCATTTTTCTCATTGGGATGAATGGCATTGATGCTTTGGCTTCATAAGAAAAGCATCTTTTTCCTACGTTTTTAGAAATAAAGTTCATTTGTCAATTGGGACAAATAAAGATTCACCTAGTAATCTCATTTCCTTTCATGATTGGGCGCCATAAACTTATTCTGCTCATTAGGATAAACGACATTAATGCTTTAGTTTCGTAAAAAATGCATTTCTTTCCATCATTTTTTAGTGTTAAAGTCCATTTGTCAACTAGGACAAACAAGGATTCACATAATAATCTCATTTCTATTCAAGATTGGGTGCCATAAACTTATTGTCCTCAATGGGATAAATGACATTGATGCTTTGGTTTCATAAGAAAAGCTCCTCTTTCCGTTATTTTTTAGAGTTAAAGTTCATTTGTTAATTGAGACAAATACGTATTCACATAGTAATCTTATTTTTTTTCATGATTGGGCACTATAAACTCACTCTCCTTATTGGGATAAATGATATTGATGCTTTCTTTTCATAAGAAAAGCTTCTTTTTCTAGCATTTTTTGGTGTTAAAGTTCATTTGTAAATTAGGACAAACACGGATTCACATAATAATCTCCTCTCTTTTCATGATTAGGCACTATAAACTAATTCTCCTCGTTAGGATGAATGACTTTGTTGCTTTGGTTTCGTAAGAAAAGCTTCTCTTTACAACATTTTTTAGTGTTAAAGTTCATTTCTCAATTGGGACAAACATGGGTTCACATAGAAATCTTTTTTCTTTTCATGTTTGGGTACAATTAACTCATTCTGCTCATTTGGATAAATGATATTGATGCTTTGGTTTCATAAGAAAAACTTTTTTTCTATCATTTTTTAGTGTTAAAGTTCGTTTGCCAATTGGGACAAACATGGATTCACATAATAATCACCTTTCTTTCCATGATTAGGCACCATAAACTCATTCTCCTCATTGGGATGAATGGCATTGATGCTTTGGTTTCATGAGAAAAGCTTCTCTTTCCATTATTTTTTCGTGCTAAAGTTAATTTGTCAATTAAGTCAAACGCTAATTCATATAATAATCACCTTTCTTTTCATAATTAGGCACCATAAACTCATTCTCCTAATTGGGATGAATGCCATTGATGCTTTAGTTTCATAAGAAAAGCATCCCTTTCCCACATTTTCAGAATTAAAGTTCATTTGTCAATTAGGACAAACAAAGATTCAGAGAGTAATCTCCTTTCTTTTCATGATTGGGCACCATAAACTTATTCTCCTCATTAGGATAAATGACATTGATGCTTTGGTTTCACAAGAAAAGCATCTCTTTCCAGCAATTTTTAGTGTTAAAATCCACTTGTCAGCTAGGACAAACAAGGATTCCCATAATAATCTCCTTTCTTTTCAAGATTAGGCACCATAAACTTATTGTCCTCATTGGAATAAGTGACATTGATGCTTTGGTTTCATAGGAAAAGCTTCTCCTTTCATCATTTTTAGACTTAAAGTTCATTTACCAATTGAGACAAATACAGATTCACAAAGTAATCTCTGTTTTTTTCATTATTGGGCACCATAAACTCACTCTCCTTATTGAGATAAATGACATTGATGCGTTGGTCTCGTAAGAAAAGCTTCCCTTTCTAAAAACTTTTTAGTGTTAAAGTTCATTTATCAATTAGGACAAACACGGATTCATATAATAATCTCCTTTCTTTTCATGATTGGGCACCATAAACTCATTCTCCTCGTCAGGATGAATGACTTTATTGGTTTGGTTTCATAAGAAAGCTTCTTTTTCCATTATTTTTTAGAATTAAAGTTCATTTGTCAGTTGGGATAAATACGGATTCAAATAGTAATCTTATTTTTTTTCATTATTGGGAACCATAAACTCATTCTCCTCATTGGGATAGATGACATTGATGCCTTGGTTTCATAAGAAAAGCTTCTCTTTCCAACATTTTTTAGTGTTAAAGTTCATTTGTCAATTGGGATAAACACGGATTCACAAAATAATCTCCTTTCTTTTCATGATTAGGCACCATAAGCTCATTCTCCTCATTAGGATAGATAACATTGATACTTTGGTTTCATAAGAAAAGCTTCTCTTTCCATCATTTTTTTAGAGTTAAAGTTCATTTATCAATTGGGACAAACAAAGATTCATATGGTAATCTCCTTTCTTTTCATGATTAGGCACCATAAGCTTATTCTCCTCATTAGGATGACTGACATTGATGCTTTGGTTTCATAAAAAAAGCTTATCTTTCCATCATTTTTTGTTGTTAAAGTCCATTTATGAATTGGGACAAACACATTTTCACATAGTAATCTCTTTTCTTTATATGATTGGGTGCAATTAACCCATTCTGCTCATTTGGATAAATGATACTGATGCTTTGGTTTCATAAGAAAACCTTCTCTTTCCATCATTTTTTAGTGTTAAAGTTCATTTGTCAATCGGGACAAATAAAGATTCATATAGGAATCTCCTTTCTTCTCATGATTAGGCACCGTAAACTTATTCTCCTTAATAGGATGAATAGTGTTGATGCTTTGGTTTTATAAGAAAAGCTTGTATTTCCAACATTTTTTAGTGTTAAAATTCATTTGTCAATTGTGCAAACATGATTCATAAAATAATCTCCTTTCTTTTCATGATTGGGCACCATAAACTCATTCCTCGCATTTGGATAAATGGCATTGATGCTTTAGTTTCATAAGAAATGCTTCTCTTTCGATCATTTTTTAGTGTCAAAGTTCGTTTGTCAATTGGAACAAACATGGATTCACATAATAATCACCTTTCTTTTCATGATTAGGCACCATAAACACGGATTCATATAATAATCACATTTTTTAGTGTTAAAGTTTATTTATCAGTTGGAATGAAGATGGATTCACGTAACAATTTTCTTTGTTTTTATGATTGGGCACCATAAACTTATTCTCCTTGTTGAGATGAATGACATTGATGCTTTGGTTTCATAAGAAAAACTTCTCTATTCATCATTTTTTAGTGTTAAAGTTTGATTGTCAATTGGGGCAAACACGGATTCATATAATAATCACCTTTCTTTTCATGATTAGGCACCATAAACTCATTCTCCTTATTGGGATGAATGGCATTGATGCTTTGGTTTCATAAGAAAAGCATCTCTTTCCCACTTTTTTAGAATTAAAGTTCATTTGTAAATTGGGACAAACAAAGATTCACATAGTAATCTCCTTTCCTTTTATGATTGGAAGCCATAAACTTATTATCCTCATTAGGATAAATGATAGTGATGCTTTATTTTCATAAGAAAAGCATCTCTTTCCATTTATTTTTTAGTGTTAAAGTCCATTTGTCAACTGGGACAAACAAGGATTCACATAATAATATCCTTTCTTTTCAAGATTGGGTACCATAAACTTATTGTCCTCATTGGGATAAATGACATTGATGCTTTGGTTTAATAAGAAAAGCTTCTCTTTCCAACATTTTTTAGAGATAAAGTTCATTTGTCAATTGAGACAAATATGAATTCACATAGTAATCTCCTTTCTTTTAATGATTAGGCACCATAAACTCACTCTCCTCATTGGGATAAATGACATTAACGCTTTGGTTTCATAAGAAAAGCTTCTCTTTCCAATATTTTTAAGTGTTAAAATTCAATTGTCAAATGGGACAAACACGGATTCATATAATAATCTCCTTTCTTTCCATGATTAGGCACCATAAACTCATTCTCCTCATTAGGATAAATGACTTTGTTGCTTTGGTTTCATAAGAAAAGCTTCTATTTCCATCATTTATTAGAATTAAAGTTCATTTGTCAATTGGGACAAACACGGATTCACATAATAATCTCATTTCTTTTCATGATTGGGCACTATAATCTCATTCTCCTCGTTGGTATGAATGACATTAATGCTTTGGTTTCAGAAGAAAAGCTCTTTTTTCCATCTTTTTTAGTCGTTAAAGTTCATTTGTCAAATTGTGACAAACATGGATTCGCATAGTAATCTCTTTTTTTTTCAAGATTGGGCACAATAAACTCATTCTACTTATTGGGATGAATGACACTGATGCTTGGTTTCAATAGAAAAGCTTTTCATTCCACCATTTTTTAGAATTAAAGTTTGTTTGCCAATTAGGACAAACATGGATTTACATAGTAATCTCCTTTCTTTTCAAGATTGAGCACCATAAACTCATTCCCCTCATTGGGTTGAATGACATTGATGCTTCGATTTCATAAGAAAAGCTTCCCTTTCTATCATTTTTTAGAGTTAAAGTTCATTTATCAATTAGGACAAACACAGATTCACATAGTAATCTCCATTCCTTTCACGATTGGGTACCATAAACTCATTCTCCTCATTGGGATGAACGACATTTATGCTTTGGTTTCATAAGAAAAGCTTTTCTTCCCATCATTTTTCAAACTTAAAGTTCATTTTTCAATTGTGACAAACACGGATTCACATAGTAATCTCCTTTCTTTTTAAGATTGGGCACCATAAACTCATTCTCCTTATTGGGATGAATGACATTGATGCTTTGGTTTCAATAGAAAAGCTTTTCTTTCCACCATTTTTTAGAATTAAAGTTTGTTTGCCAATTGGGACAAACACGGATTCACATAGTAATCTTCTTTCTTTTCAAGATTGGGCACCATAAACTCATTCTGCTCATTGAGATGAATGACATTGATGCTTTGGTTTCGTAAGAAAAGCTTTTCATTCCACCATTTTTTGAAATTAAAGTTTGTTTGCCAATTGGGATAAACACCGATTCACATAATAATCTCCTTTCCTTTCAAGATTGGGCACCACAACTCATTCTACTCATTAGGATGAGTGACATTGATGCATTGGTTTTAATAGAAAAACTTTTCTTTCCACCATTTTTTAGAGTTCAAGTTTGTTTGCCAGTTGGGACAAACACGAATTCACATAGTAATCTCCTTTCTTGTCAACATTGGGCACCATAAACTCATTCTCCTGATTGAGATGAATGACATTGATGCTTTGGTTTCATAAGAAAAGCTTTTCATTCCACCATTTTTTGAAATTAAAGTTTGTTTACCAATTGGGACAAACACAGATTCACATAGTAATGTCCTTTCTTTCCAAGATTAGGTACCATAAACTCATTCCTCGTATTTTGATAAATGGCATTAACGCTTTGCTTTCCTTTAAAAAGCTTTTGTTCCCACCATTTTTTAGAATCAAAGTTCGTTTGTCAGTTTGGACAAACATAGATTCACATAGTAATCTCTTTGCTTTTCAAGATTGGGCACCATAAACTCATCCTCCTCATTAGGATGAATGACATTGAATCTTCGGTTTCATTTAAAAAGCTTTTCTTTCCATCATTTTTTATAGTTAAAGTTTGGGACAAAGACTTATTCACATAGTAATCTCCTTTCTTTTTATGATTGGGCACCATAAACTTATTCTCCTCATTAGGATGAATGACATTGATACTTTGGTTTCATAAGAAAAGCTTTTCTTTCCATCATTTTTTAGAGTTAAAGTTTATTTGTTAATTGGGACAAACAAAGATTCACATGGTAATTTCTTTTCTTTTCATGATTAGGCACTATAAGCTTATTATCCTCGTTAGGATAAATGACATTAATGCTTTGGTTTCATAAAAAAGTTTCCCTTTACATCATTTTTTAGAGTTAAAGTTCATTTGTCAATTAGGACAAGCATGAATTCAAAGAATGATCTCCTTTCTTTTCATGGTTGGGCACCATAAACTCATTCTCCTCATTGGGATAAATGACTTTGATGCTTTGGTTTCATAAGAAAAGCTTCTCTTTCCATCATTTTTGAAGTTAATGTCCATTTATCAATTGGCATAAATATGGATTAACATAGAATCTTCTTTCTTTTCATGATTAGGCACCATAAACTCATTCTTCTTGTTCGGGTGAATGACATTAATGCTTTGGTTTCATAAGAAAATCTTTTCTTTTTATCATTTTTTAGAGTTAATGTTCATTTATCAATTAGGACAAATACAGATTCACATGGTAATCTCCTTTCTTTTCATGATTAGGTGCCATAAGCTCATTCTTCTTATTGGGATAAATGACATTGATGCTTTGGTTTCATAAAAAAAGTTTCTCTTTCCATCATTTTTTGGAGTTAAAGTTCATTTGTCAATTAGGATAAACGCAGATTCACATAATGATCTTCTTTCTTTTCATGATTGGGCACAATAAACTCTTTCTCCTCACTGGGATAAATGACATTGATCTTTGGGTTCATAAGAAAAGCTTCTCTTTCCATTATTTTTGAGTTAAAATTCATTTATCAGTTGGGACAAAAACAGATTCTTAAAATAATCTCCTTTCTTTTCATGTTTGGGCACCATAAACTCATTCCTCGCATTGGGATAAATGACATTGATGCTTTGGTTTCATAGGAAAAGCTTTTCTTTCCATCACTTTTTATTGTTAAAGTTTATTTCCCCATTGGGACAAACACAGATTCATAAAAAAATCCCTTTTCTTTCCATGATTGGGCACCATTAACTCATTTTCCTTGTTGGGATAAATGATATTGATGTTTTGGTTTTATAAGAAAAGCTTCTCTTTCCATTATTTTTTACAATTAAAGTTTGTTTATCTATTGGGACAAACACAGATTCACATAGAAATCTCCTTTCTTTTTATGATTGGGCGCCATAAACTCATTTTCCTCGTTAGGATAAATGACATTGGTGCATTGTTTTCATTTAAAAAGCCTTTGTTCCCACCATTTTCTAGGATTAAATTTCATTGGGATGAATGGTATTGATGCTTTTGTTTCATAAGAAAAGCTTCTATTTCTGTCATTTTTTTGTGTTAAAGTTTATTGGTCAGTTGGGTCAAACACGAATTCATGTAATAATCTCCTTTCTTTTCATGATTGGGGACCATAAAATTATTCTCCTCATTGGGATAAGTGATATTTATGCTTTGGTTTCATAAGGAAAGCTTCTCCTTTTATCATTTTTTTAAGTTAAAGTTCATTCGTTAGTTGGGATAAACACAGATTCACAATATAATCTCCTTTCTTTTTAAGATTAGGCACCATAAACTCATTCTTCTTATTGGGATGAATGACATTGATGCTTTAGTTTCATAAGAAAAGCTTCACTTTTCATCATTTTTACAGTTAAAGTTCATTTGTTAATTGGGAAAACATAGATTCACATAGTAATCTCTTTTCTTTTCATGATTGGGCGCTATTAACTAATTCTGCTTATTGGGATAAATGACATTGATGCTTTGGTTTCATAAGAAAAGCTTCTCTTTGCATCATTTGTTAAAGTTCATTTGTCAATTGGGCAAACATGAATTCACAAAATAATCTCCTTTCTTTTCATGATTGGGCACCATAAACTCATTTCTTACATTGGCATAAATGGCATCGATACTTTGGTTTCATAAGAAAAGCTTTTCTTTCGATCATTTTCTAGTGTTAAAGTTCATTCGTTGATTAGGAAGAACACTGATTCACATAATAATATCCTTTGTTTTCATAATTGGGCACCATAAACTTATTCTCTTCATTAAAATAAATGACATTAATGCTTTGCTTTCATGACAAATGCTTCTCTTTCCATTATTTTTATAGTTAAAATTCATTTGTACATTGGAACAAGCACAGATTCACATTGTAATCTCCTTCCTTTTCATGATATGGCACCATAACTCATTCTCCTCATTAGAATAAATTACATTGTTGTTTTTGTTCCATAGGAACAACTTCTCTTTCCATCATTTTTTTGAGTTAAAGTTCATTTATCTATTGGGACAAACACAGATTCACATAGTAATCTCTTTTTTTCATGATTTGATTGCCATTAACTCATTTTGCTCATTAGGATAAATGACATTAATGCTTTGGTTTCATAAGAAAAGCTTCTCTTTCCATGATTTTTTAGTGTTAAAGTTCATTTTTCAATTGGGCAAACACGAACTCATAAAATAATCTCTTTTCTTTTCAAGATTGGGAACTATAAACTAATACCTTACATTGGGATAAATGGCATTGATGCTTTGGTTTCATAAGAAAAGCTTTTCTTTCCATTATTTTCTAGTGTTAAAGTTCATTTGTCAATTGGGATGAACATAGATTCACATAATAATCTCCTTTGTTTTCATGATTGGGCACCATAAACTCATTCTCCTCATTAGGATAAATGACATTAATGCTTTGGTTTCATAACAAAAGCTTCTTTTTCCATTATTTTTTAAAGTAAAGTTCATTTGCAAATTAGGACAAGCAGGGATTCACATTGTAATCTCCTTTCTTTTCATGATATGGGCCCATAAACTTATTCTCCTCATTAGGATAAATGAGATTGCTGCTTTTGTTTCGTAAGAAAAGCTTCTCTTGCCATCATTATTTAGAGTTAAAGTTGTTTTGTCAATTGGAACAAACACGGATTCATATAGTAGCCTCTTTACTTTTCATGATTTGATCACCATTAACTCATTTTGCTTATTGGGATAAATGACATTGATGCATTGGTTTCATAAGAAAAGCTTCTATTTTCATCATTTTTTAGTGTTAAAGTTCATTTGTCTATTGGGCAAACGTAGATTCACATAGTAAACTTCTTTATTTTTATGATTGGCCATTATAAACTCATTCTCCTCATTAGGATAAATGATATTGATGCTTTGTTTTCATAAGAAAATCTTTTCCTTCCATCATTTTTTAAAGTTAAAGTTAATTTGTTAATTAGGACAAACAAGGATTCACCTAATAATCCCCTTTCTTCTCATGATTGAGCACCATAAACTTATTCTCCTTATTGGGATAAATGACATTGATGCTTTGATTTCATATGAATAGCTTCTCTTTCCATCATTTTTTAATGTTGAAATTCATTTGTCAATTCGAACAAATGGGGATTCAGTTAATAATCTCCTTTCCTTTCATGATTGGGCACCATAAATTCATTCTTCTAATTTGGATGAATGACAATGATGCTTTTGTTTCATAAGAAAAGCTTCTATTTTCACCATTTTTTAGAGTTAAAGTTCATTGTTAGTTGGAACAAACACAGATTCACATAATATTCTCCTTTTTTTTTTCCATGATTGGGCTCTATAAACTTATTCTCCTTATTGGGATGAAAAATATTGATGCTTTGGTTTTATAAGAAAAACTTTTTTTCCATCATTTTTTAGTGTTAAAGTTCATTTGTCAATTGGGACAAACATGAATGCAAGTAATAATCTCCTTTCTTTTCATGATTCGGCACCATAAACTCATTTTTCATTTTAGGATGAAGGATATTGATGCTTTCGTTTCATAAGAAAAACTTCTCTTTCCATCATTTTCTAGTATTAAAGTTTATTTGTCAATTAGGACAAACACGAATGCATGTAATAATCTCCTTTCTTTTCATGATTCAGCACCATAAACTCATTTTTTGCATTGGGATGAAAGATATTGATGCTTTGGTTTCATAAGAAAAACTTCTCTTTCCATCATGTTTTAGAGTTAAAGTTCATTTCTCAGCTAGGACAAGCACAGATTCACATGGTAATCTCATTTCTTTTCATGATTGCCACCATTAACTCATTCTCTTCACTAGGATAAATGACATTGATGCTCTGATTTCATAAGAAAAGCTTACTTTCCATCATTTTTAGAGTTAAAGTTTATTTGTCAATCTGGACAAACACGGATTCATAAATTAATCTCTTTTCTCTCATAATTGGGCACCATTAACTCATTCTCCTCATTGGGATAAAGGATATTGATGCTTTAGTTTTCTAAGAAAAGCTTTTCTTTCCATCATTTTTTAGAGATAAAGTTTATTTGTCAGTTGGGGCAAATGCGGATTCACATAGTAATCTCTTTTCTTTTCATGATAGGGCACCATAAACTCATTCCCCGCATTGGGATAAATGATATTGATGCTTTCGTTTCATAAGAAAAGCTTCTCTTTCCATCATTTTTTAGAGTTAAAGTTTATTTGTCAATTAGGAAAACACGGATTCACAGAAGAATCTCCTATCATTTCATGATTAGGCACCATAAACTTGTTCTCCTCATTGGGATAAAGCATACTGATGCTTTGGTTTCATAAGAAAAGCTTCTCCTTCCATCATTTTTTAGAGCTAAAGTTCATTTGTCAATTGGGACAAACACGGATTCTCAAAGCAATCTCCTTTCTGATCATGATTAGGCACCATAAACTCATTCTCCTTATTGGGATAAAGGATATTTATGCTTTGATTTCGAAAGAAAAGCTTTTTTTTCCATCATTTTTTAGAGCTAAAGTTCATTCGTCAGTTAAGACAAATATGGATTCGCATAGTAACCTTGTTTCTTCTCATGATTGGGCACCATAAACTCATTCCCCGTATTGGGATAAATGATATTAGTGCTTTGGTTTCATAAGCAAAGCTTCTCTTTCCATTACTTTTTAGTGTTTAAGTTCATTTATCAATTGGGACAAACACGGATTTATAAAATAATCCCCTTCCTTCTCATAATTGGGCACCATTAACTCATTCCCAAGTTGGGATAAATGATATTGATGCTTTCGTTTGCTTCTCTTTCTGCCATTTTTTAAAATTAAAGTTCGTTTCTCTATTGGCACAAACATGAATTCACATAGGAATCTTTTTTCTTTTCACGATTGGGCACAATAAACTCATTCTCCTCATGGTATTGAATGACATTGATGCTTTGGTTTTATAAGAAAAGCTTCTTTTTTCATTATTTTTTAGAGTTAAGGTTCATTTAACAATTAGAGAAAAAACAAATTCACATTGTAATCTCCTTTCGTTTCATGATTGGGCACCATAAACTCATTCTCCTTATTGGGATAAATGACATTGATCCTTTGGTTTCATAAGAGAAACTTCTTTTTCCATCATTTTTTAGCATTAAAGTTCATTTGTCAATTAGGACAAACCTGGATTCACATAATAATCTACTTTTGTTTCATGATTGAGCACCATAAACTTATTCTTTGCATTGGGATAAAGGAGATTGATGCTTTAGTTTCATAAGAAAAGCTTCTCTTTCCATCATCTTTTAGAGTTAAAGTTCATTTGTCAACTGGGACAAACACAGATTGACATAGAATCTGCTTTCTTTTCATTATTGGCACCATTCACTCAATCCCCTCTTTGGGATAAATGACATCAATGCTTTGGTTTCAAAAAAAAATCTTCTCTTTCCATCATTTTTTAGGATTAAGTACATTTTTTAATTAGGACAAACATGGATTCACGTAATAATCTCCTTACTTTTCATGATTGGGCACCATAAACTCATTCTTCTCATTAGGATGAAGGACATTGATGCTTTGATTTCATAAGAAAAGCTTCTTTTTCCATAATTTTTTAAAGTTAAAGTTCATTTGTCAATTAGGATAAATATAGATTTGCGTAGTAATCTCTTTTCTTTTCTTGATTGGGAACCATAAACTCATTATCCTCTTTAGGATAAATGGCGTTGAAGCTTTGGTTTCATAAGAAAAGCTTCTCTTTTTATCATTTTTTAGTGTTAAAGTTCATTTGTCAATTGGGACAAACATGGATTCACATAATAATCTCCTTTCTCTTCATGATTGGATACCATGAATTCATTCTCCTCATTGGGATGAATGACATTGATGCTTTGGTTTTATAAAAAAAGCTTCTCTTTCCATCATTTTTTAGAGTTAAAGTTCATTTGTCAATTGGGAGAAACATGGATTCATATAGTAATATGCTTTGTTTTCATGATTGGCATCCTTAACTCATTCTTCGCATTGGGATAAAGGAGATTGATGCTTTGGTTTCATTAGAAAAGCTTCTCTTTCCACCATTTTTTAGAATTAAATTTTGTTTCTCAATTGAGACAAACATGTATTCACAAAATAATCTACTTTTTTTTCATGATTGGGCACCATAAACTAGTTTTCCTCATTGGGATGAAGGACATTGATGCTTTGGTTTCAAAAGAAAAACTTTTCTTTCCATCATTTTTTAGTGCAAAAGTTCATTCGTCAATTGGGACAAAGATGGATTCATAAAATAATCTCCTTTTTTTCCATGATTAGGCACCATAAACTCCTTCTCCTTATTGGGATGAAGGATATTTATGCTATGGTTTCTTAAGAAAAGCATCTATTTCCATCATTTTTTAAAGCTAAAGTTCATTTGTCAATTAGGATAAACATCGATCCACATATTAATCTCATTTCTTGTCATGATTCGGTACCATAAACTCATTCCCTGCATTGGAATAAATGAAATTGGTGCTTTGGTTTCATAAGAACAGCTACTCTTTCCATCAATTTTTAGTGTTAAAGTTCATTTGTCAGTTAGGCCAAACAAGATTCACAAAATAATCCCCATTTTTTCCATTATTGGGCACCATTAACTCTTTTAGGGTGAAGGACATTGATGCTCTGGTTTCATAAGAAATGCTTCCATTTCCATCATTTTTTAGAGTTAAAGTTTATTTGTCAATTGTGACAAACGAGGATTCACATAGTAATCTCCTTTCTTTTCTAGATTGGGCACCATAAACTTATTCTTTTCTTTAGGTTAAATGGCATTGATGCTTTGATTTTATAAAAAAAGCTTCTCTTTCAATCATTTTTTAGTGTTAAAGTTCATTTGTCAATTGGGACAAAAATCGATCACAAATATCTCCTTTCTCTTTATGATTGGGCATCATAAACTCATTCTTCTCACTGGGATGAAAGACATTGATGCATTGGTTTCATAAGAAAAGCTTATCTTTCCATCATTTTTTAGATTTAAAGTTCATTTATCAACTGGGACAAAGACAGATTCATATACCATTAATTCATTCTCCTCTTTGAGATAAATGACATTGATGCTTTGGTTTAATAAAAAAAGCTTCTTATTCCTTTAATTTTTTGGGGTTAAAGTTCATTTGCCAATTAAGGCAAACACGGATTCATATAGTAATCTCCTTTCTTTTCATGATTGGGCACCATAAACTCATTCTCCTTATTGCGATAAATGGCATTGATGCTTGGGTTTCATAAGAAAAGCTTCTCATTCCATCTTTTTTTAGAGTTAAGGTTTATTTGTCAACTAGGACAAACACAGATTCATATAATATTAACTCATTCTCCTCTTTGGGATAAATGACATTGATGCTTCGGTTTAATAAGAAAAGCTTCTCTTTCCATCATTTTTTAGTGTTAAAGTTTATTTGCCAATTGGGACGAACATGGATTCACATAGTAATCTCTTTTTTTTTAATGATTGGGCACCATAAACTCATTCTCTTCATTGGGATAAATGGCATTGATGCTTGGGTTTCATCAGAAAAGCTTCTCTTTCCATCATTTTTTAGAGTTAAAATTCATTTGTCCGTCAGGACAAACACAGATTCATATAGTAATCTCCTATCTTTTCATGATTGGGCACCATTAATTTATTCTCCTCATTGGGATAAATGACATTGATGCATTGGTTTCAAAAGACAAGCTTTTCTTTTCGCCATTTTGTAGAACTAAAGTTCGTTTCTCTATTAGGACAAAAGTGGATTCACATAGGAATCTTCTTTCTCTTCATGATTAGGCACCATAAACTCATTCTCCTCACTGGGATGAATGACATTAATGCTTTAATTTCATAAGAAAAGCTTTTCTTTCCATCATTTTTTAGAGTTAAAGTTCATTTGTCAATTACGACAAATAGGCATTCACATAGTAATCTCCTTTCTTTTCATGATTGGGCACTATAAACTCATTCTCCTATTTATGATAAATGGTGTTGATGCTTGGGTTTCATAAAAAAAGGTTCTCTTTCCATCATTTTTTAGAGTTAAAATTCATTTTTTCATTAGGACAAACACGGATTCATATAGTAGTCTCCTTTCTTTTCATGATTGAGCACCATTAACTCATTCTTCTCATAGGATAAATGACATTGATGCATTGGTTTCATAAGACAAGCTTTTCTTTCCACCATTTTTTAGAACTAAAGTTCATTTCTCTATTAGGACAAACGTAGATTCACATAGGAATCCCCTTTCATTTCAAGATTGGGAGTTTTAAACTCATTTGGGATGAAGGACATTGATGCTTTGATTTCACAAGAAAAGCTTCTCTTTCCATCATTTTTTGGAGTTAAAGTTCATTTGTCAATTGCGACAAACACAGATTCACAAAGTAATCTCCTTTCTTTTCTTGGTTAGGCACCATAAACTCATTCCCTACTTTAGGATAAATGAAATTGATGCTTTGGTTCCATAAGAAAAGCTTTTCTTTCCATCACTTTTTAGTGTTAAAGTTCATTCGTCATTAAGAACAAATTCAGATTCACCAAATAATCTTCTTTCTTTTCATGATTAGGCACCATAAACTCATTTTCCTTATTAGGATGAAGAACATTGATGCTTTGGTTTCATAAGAAAAACTTCTCTTTCCATTATTTTCTAGAGTTAAAAGTTCATTTTTTAGCTGGGACAAACATGGATTCGCATAGTAATCTCTTTTTTTTCTTAATTGGGCACTATAAACTTATTCCTCATTTTGGGATAAATGACATTGATGCTTTAGTTTCATAAGAAAAGCTTTTCTATCCACCATGTTTTAGAATTAAATTTCGTTTGTCAATGGGACTAACATAGATTCACAAAATAGTCTCATTTCTCTTTCATAATTGGGCACCATAAACTCATTTTCCTCATTGGGATGGAAGACATTGATGCTTTGGTTTCATATGAAAAGCTTCTCTTTCCATCATTTTTAGAGCTAAAGTTCATTGGTCAACTGGGATGAACGCGGATTCATAAAATAATCTCCTTTCTTTTCATGATTGGCACCATAAACTCATTATCCTAATTGGGATGAAGGATATTGATGCTTTGGTTTCGTAAGAAAAGCTTATCTTTCCATCATTTTTTAGAGTTAAAGTTCATTTTTCAATTAGGACAAACATGGATTCATATAGTAATCTCCTTTCTTTTCATGTTTGGGCGCCATATACTCATTCCCCGTATTGGGATAAATGACATTGATGCTTTGGTTTCATAAGAAAAGCTTCTCTTTCCATCACTTTTTAGTGTTAAAGTTTACTTGTCAATTGGGACAAGCACTGATTCACAAAATAATCCCCTCTCTTTTCATAATTAGGCACCATTAACTCATTCTCCTTATTGGGATGAAAGATATTGATGCTTTCATTTCATAAGAAAAGCTTTTCTTTCAATCATTTTTGAGCTAAAGTTCATTTGTCAATTGGGATAAACATGGATTTGCATAGGAATCTCCTTCCTTTTCATGATTGGGTACCACAAACTCATTCTCCTTATTGGGATAAATGACATTAATGCTTTGGTTTCATAAAAAAAGCTTCTATTTCCATCATTATTTAGAGTTAAAGTTCATTTTTTCAATTAAGGCAAACACGGATTCACATAATAATCTCCTTTTTCTTCATGATTGGGCACCATAAACTCATTCTCCTCATTGGAATGAATGACTTTGATCCTTTGGTTTCATAAGAAAAGCTTCTCTTTCAATATTTTTTAAGAGTTCAACTTCATTTGTCAATTAGGACAAATATAGATTTACATGGTAAACTCTTGTCTTTTCTTGATTTGGCAATATAAACTCATTCCCTGCTTTGGGATAAATGGCATTAATGCTTTACTTTCATAAGAAAAGCTCCTCTTTCCATCACTTTTTTCATTTGTCAATTGGGACAAACATAGATGCACATATTAATCTCCTTTCTCTTCATGATTGAGCACCATAAACTCATTCTCGTCAGTGAGATGAATGACATTGATGCTTTGGTTATATACGAAAAGCTTCTCTTTCCATCATTTTTTAGAGTTAAAGTTTATTTGTCAATTGAGACAAACACGGATTCACATAATAATCTCCTTTCTCTTCATGATTGGGCACTATAAACTCATTCTCCTTACAGGGATAAATGGCATGCTTTAGTTTCATAAGAAAAGCTTCTCTTTTGATCACTTTTTCACTTGTTAATTGGGATAAACACGGATTCATGTAATAATCTTTCTTTTTTTCATGATTGGGCACCATAAACTCATTCTTCTCACTGGGATGAATGACATTGATGGTTTGGTTACATAAGAAAAGCTTATCTTTCCATCATCTTTTAGAGTTAAAGTTTATTTGTCAATTGGGCAAACACAGATTCACATAATAATCTTTTTTCTCTTCATGATTAGGTACTATAAACTCATTTCCCTCATTGGGATGAATGACATTGATGCTTTGGTTTCATAAGAAAAGCTTCTCTTTCTATCATTTTTTAGAGTTAAAATTCATTTGTCAACTAGGACAAACGCAGATGCATATACCATTAACTTATTCTTCTCTTTGTGATAAATGACATTGATGCTTTGGTTTAATAAGAAAAGCTTCTCTTTCCATCATTTTTTAGTGTTGAAGTTCATTTGCCAATTGGGACAAACATGGATTCACAAAGTAATCTCCTTTCTTTTCATGATTGAGTGCTAGTAACTCATTCTCCTCATTGATAAGACAAGCTTTTCTTTCCACTATTTTTTAAAACAAAAGTTTGTTTCTTTATTAGGACAAATGCAGATTCACAAAGGAATCCCCTTTCTTTTAATGATTAGGCACCTTAAACTCATTTGGGATGAAAGACATTGATGCTTTGGTTTCATAAGAAAAGCTCCTCTTTCCATCATTTTTTAGGGTTAAAGTTCATTTGTCAATTACGACAAGCATAAATTCACATAGTAATCTCCTTTCCTTCCATGATTGGGCACCATAAACTCATTCTCTTCATAAGGATAAATGGCATTGATGCTTGGGTTTCGTAAGAAAAGCTTCTTTTTCCACCATTTTTTAGAGTTAAAGTTCATATTTCAATTAGGATAAACACGGATTCACATAGTAATCTCTTTTCTTTTCATGATTGAGCACCATTAACTCATTCTCCTCATTGGAATAAATGAGATTGATGCATTGGTTTCATAAGACAAGCTTTTCTTTCCACCATTTTTTAGAACTAAAGTTCGTTTCTCTATTAGAAC
>JBBYHM010353777.1:0-11473 GCA_038381775.1 Adansonia rubrostipa | reverse complement strand
ACTGTGATATCATCCGTAGAGATAGATTTTCAAAATTTGAAAAGAAACTATTAAAAATAATTTTTTTCTTAAATATTCATCTTGTATATCCGAAATTAGAGATCAAAATATGACTTTTTTATCACGTGAACTTACGGCTATTTAAATTAGAGTTAAAAGGTCTTGAAAATGTCTTGTTCATCTAAAAAAGATCATTTCCAATGAGGATGGCCATTAAATTCTTGATTTTGGATATTTAGGATTATTGGAAAAATCGTTCTACAAAATTACGTGTCTACAGAACTTACTTTTATATGAATCAAAATTCTGTTCAAATTAAGGAGCTTTAAAATTTCTTGTTTAATCAGAGGTACACGAGGTTAGCATGACCATCGAAGAACATTTGGTTCTTGATGCAAAGGAATTTTTGTTGACTCATGATGAGGAAAACTTTCTCATGGTTGACATCCTTTGGGAATAGATATTTTTTAAAATTTGATGCTTTAGTAGTGGATTTGTAAAATAAATATTGAATATTTTTTAACATATTTTTTATAATAATTTGTTGTCTAAAGGAAACTTTATTTTTCAAAAATAATGAAAAAGCATCATTGTTGGAAAGGAGATAATACCTTTGTAGTTCTTTTTTTTTATGCTTTTTCACATTTAGATCACAGAGGCCATAACTAGTTGAAAGACTTAATGTTTCGAAGAGTATAAATTCTGACTTGAATCTAGACATGAACGGAACGAACTTTTAAAAAAAGTTTAACTTTTTTGCAAAATTAAACAAATGAAATATTTTTTTAAAAAAAATCTAAATTGTGGTATTTCATATGCATCAAGGTTATACCATCACATTTTTTTTATAACCATAAAAATATAAGTTTTTTTAATCATTCTTTTCATAAAATTCTCATAATTCACTTTCTGAGGCATAATGACCAAATAAGATAATATTATGTCCCCATCAAAACCTTTTAGGATATATTTCTTTCTGGCTATTTCTTGAAATCAAAAGTACTCATCTGAATACAAAACTCAAAGGATAAAACATGGAATACCCTTAAAAAACATGATTCTCACTATTACATGATTTCTCATTGGTGATAAGCCAAAAAAGAGGGGAGATGCTTATGAATATAGAGATAAAGGAGAATTAATGCATGAATTAAAAAAAAAAACATAAAAGAAGGAAAAAAGAACAAAGAAGAAAGTGAAAAATTAAATGCAATATCATGTGATTTAGATGTTCAAAACATTTTCAAGAAAACCTTTTTGTAAGAATGGCCCTTCTTACTAAATACTTGTGTTTGAGTGATAAATAACCATCTTCCGTGGTCGCTTTACAAATAAAAAATTATTCCTTTTGTTGCCCCCTTCTAATTAATTATTCCTTTTTCGAACTCTAATCAAGGATCGTCCTTCATTCTATAGAGCATGGAAGCAAAAAATCTTTTTGAGAAACGTTAAGGAGTAAGTTCCATTCCATATGTGAAAATGCCTGACATGATGGGACAAATGTGAAATATATCAAGTTTCCAAAATTTAAGATTCTTTCCATGATTAAAAAATGAGGGATAAAAAGAACAAGAAATAAAAAAAAAACCCTTAATCATAAAATAAAAAAAAATAAAAGCAAAGTAAAGAAATATGTAATGCTTTAGAAAAGGATGAAACCCCTCATTAAAATAAATGATGCTTGACCTGATCACCCTTAAACATATGATTTGGGCCTCTTTAACTTTTCCTTCTAAACCTCAAACCTTGACCTACATTACGCACCTTGGAAAGTCCCTTTTGATCAAGTAAAACTATATGAACTGATAAGCCCATACCTCAAGAAATTGTTCTTTTGGATCGATTTTGAGTTTTCTTAAAAATTATGATAAAGCAAGAAAATGAAATGAAAAATGTAAAGAATGAAACTCAAGGGTGAAACTCAAAAAAATAGGCAATCTACAGCAAAATAGGAGAATTTTCATTGTCACCAAGAAGATTATCGAGATGTTATGAAGTCAAACACATTCTTGAAAAAAAATCTAAGGACATCCAAAAATCCTTAAAAGTCCTAAGTTATCAATTCTTATTTAAAGGCATTGACTTTGAAAATTAAATCCTTCATCTTTCCTAAATTAACCTTCGACCATGAACCAATCATGGCAAACCTTGATGCATGTCAAATACTATAATTAAAAAATTTAAAAGAATATCAAATTGGTTTTATTTTCAAGGAATTCATAGTTTATAAGGGCTTGATCAATTTGTCAGCCTAAGAAAAGAGTTTCCTTATAGGATCAACTAAAATCCTATTGCACCAAATCTTCCAAATTTAATTAAAAAAACAAAGATAATGCTCAAAAAAGTTCTAATAAAATATCATCAGTTTTTTAAAAGACTTGAACACCATATATTGTGAGTGGAACACTGCTTTAGCCGAACAACTTTCACCAGATAAGTCTTTTAAGCAAAATTCCTTTTTGTAATAGGGAAAATTTTTTAATGATGTCATAAAAAATACAAGGATTTTTTTGATCGAAAAGCAAAAGAAGACATGAACTTTGATCTACAAATTTGAAAATAAGAAATAAAAATCTAAGGCACATACATTTTGACAAGAGTTTGAAACTATCAGGGCAAAGAAATGGTGAAATGATTAAAAAAATGATTTCTTTTATAGCGTGAGAGCTCAAAGTACATTCTAATTTGAAAAAAAAATTGATAAGAAAGGTCAAGCTATGTTTAAGGGAAAACCAACTAGAGTCCCAATCTTTGCATCTTTCATAAGTTTATGCATAATTTTCATCAATGCCTAGGCATCTAAGTATCATTCATTAACATATGCATTATTTCATGTGCTTTTGCACCATTTGTTGATATTTGCATCTGTTTTGTTTCACGTGCAATTGCAATTTTTGTTGATATTTGTATTTGCATTATTTCAAATGCATCTACTTTATTTGTTAACATTTGTATTTGCACCCTTTCATGAATATTTGCATCATTTAAGGCCTTGGCAGTTACATCTTTTGTGAGTAACTGCATTGGCATAATTTCATGAAAAGATCCAACTGCACTATGATGTATTTCCATTTTTAATAGGCATTATTCATGCATTGCTTCATGTGCATTCGTATCATCGTTAAAAACATAAGTATCGCAGTGCATCTGTGTGTCACTATTTAGCAATAACATGTATTCGTATTTATCTATGTGTATACACAATTTGACTTCTTTTAACATCAACATCATTTATAGGATCATTATATCATCACACATGCTTAGTAATTGTAGTTGCGCACCATCCATTGCTCATTTGCTTATACATATGAATAATAGGTCAAGATTGGAAAGTTGGAAATTGATGAGAACAAAATGTTAATTGTCTTATTTGTGTTGAAATTTGTAGAAGCATTTACTACATTGAGTATGTATGTGCATTTGTCTCTTAATAAAGGTACTTGCATTGGCTAAGATAGATATATTCTTCAATTTTGATAACATTGTTAAAGATTAGTAAAATTCATAGTCATAGAATTGTATAAGATCACTTTAGAACTAGTTCCTCCAATCAAGTATAAAATGTTGGCTTTCATTTTATCCACATCGTTTTCTTCCGTCCAGGCCATAAAGATCATTGTTTTGACTATCAATTTCACCTATGTTATGTTTCTGACTATTGGTTTCACCAAAGTCATCTTTCAATAATAGGTTTTGCCTAAATGATCTTTAGATTATCGATTTTGCCCAACTTCTCTATTCAACTATTGGTTTTGCCTAGATCATTCTTCTGACTACTAGTTTTGTCTAGGTTACTCTTTTGATTTTTTTTCACTTGGGTCATTTTTTTGACTATTAGCTTTGTCCATGTCTTTGTTGGTGATATCCAAAATATAAAGGAGTAACAAATCCTTGAATCTCAAGCATCTAATAAAGAAATTTGTTATACCAAGCCCTTAGTGGTGATACCCAAAGCAATTGTTTTCGATTGATAAGACTCTAATGGCGATATTCGAACCATTTATTTAATTTAGTCTTTGAAAGTGATTTTTAAGGCATTTGATAAAGAATTTAGTTTGCTAAGTCTTTTGATGGTGATGTTTGAAAATGAGTTTTCACTTTTATAAGACTAAAAACAAAATCTAAGATATGAGAAGATTTATAAAAACTATTAATGTTAAAATTTAGGGCCTTTCTAAAATCAAACTTGTTTCCTTCTAAATAAGTTTAAAATCAAACTTGTTTCCTTAAGCAAATTAAGAGTCAAACTTGTTTCCTTCTAAACTGGTTCAAAATCTAACTTGTATCTTTTCAAATAGGTCAAAGAGTCAAGCTTGTATCTTTTTGCAAAAGTTAAAGAATCTAACT
The DNA here is from genome assembly GCA_038381775.1 of Adansonia rubrostipa. NCBI lineage: Eukaryota > Viridiplantae > Streptophyta > Magnoliopsida > Malvales > Malvaceae > Adansonia > Adansonia rubrostipa. Next base: position 7,126 of record JBBYHM010353777.1, on the reverse strand, counting down.
TGTATACATCTGAACAAGTTAAAAAAACCAAACCTATAACTTTTTGAATAGGTTAAGAATCGAACTTATATCCTTCTTACCAAGTTAAAGAGTTAAACATGTATCCTTCTGATTAGGTCAATTGTGAAACTTGTATCTTTCTAAAATCAAACATGCATCCTTCTGAATAGGTGGAAAGCAAGACTTATTTTCTTCTGAACAGTTCAAAAGTCAAACTTGATTCTTTTTGAGTGAATTAAAGTTAGAGATTACCATCTAGTTTTTTTTTCTTATATTGTAAACTTATTCTTCTTCTAAGGTGAGTCCAGCCTAGGGATCACCATTTTGGTCTTTTTTTTAAGTCAAATTGTTTCTTTTTCTAAGGTTAAGTGAGCCTTAGGATTGATGCTACGATCACTAATTTTCTCTTAAACTCTCTTTACTTACTTTTTAAAATTTTGTTAAGCTTTAAAACGTGTCATTTTATGGTTTTCTTTTTATATATGTGAACAAGAAAGCAAAAGAATAAAAAGGACTTCTGCCGCAAACAAATTAGTAACTTTTGTCTTTGCCCTATTAGGGAAATTTTATATTAAAGAACATTTTTCATAGATGAGAAGGGTTTTCAAGGCATTTTCTCTCCTTCTCGGCCACCACCACCAACATCAACAATGCAGCAAGCCTTTATACCACCCATGCAACACCTTTTTCAAGGCCATCATTACCTAAACCTGGCCTATCGAAACAAGCCCTCAGCGACACTGCTTATAAAACCACCACCAAAACTAAAACCTATCACATAGCCTATAACTTACTACAAATCTTAACAAAAAAATTGAAACATCTATACTTAATAGTAAGAAAAAATTAGAAAAGAAATAAAACACATCTACTAAAAGAGCCTCATTTCATTTCAGCTTAGGGGATTCAAGGAATTTAGGGTTTGGTTTCATAAATTCCAAATGTAAAGAGGTCATTAGTAGGTAAAAAGAGCCTCAGCTGGAGTTTGGTGACCATCCAATGGTGGAAGGTGAAGTTTTAGGCTACAAACTTAGATCTATTCTTTACTCGATTGTTTCTAAAGAATTTAGGGCCAAAAACTGAAAAAGGGGGGAAGACAAGAACATTTGTTGAGGTATTAGAGCTGATCAACCATCGGTGATCAACAGCTGGTGTAACGATTTGGCTCTCAGTTCCTAGGTTCATAAGAGTCTCGTTAAACCTTAAAGATAGAGATAAGAGAAAAAAGAGAAAGGGGAGAAAGAAAAATTAAAGAAGGTTTTAGGCTATTTACATAATGCCAGAATGGCATAACCGACTCGCAGATTGGCTCAAGACCGCACATCTAACCCGCTCCAATGAAAGGAAAAAAAGTTGAAAATAATTAAAGGCTTAGGTTCAAACTTAGGCCACCCCAATGAATGGATCAGGTGTAACTCCCGCGCCTAACCCAATTTTGTGATGTAAAGGGACAAAAGAAAAGCAAAATGAAATAATGAAATAATTAAAAAGAAAAAGAAATTTTATTTTTTATGAATTTTTTTATGAATAAACTTACTTTAATTCAAGAATAAAAAATAATAAGAAAGCAAATCCATTGTTAGGACCTTAGTCTGAGACATCACTCAATAATATTTGAACATCTCGATCATTTTTTGTAAAATTTATATATTTTTAAATTTAATGTGTTGTATATGTTCCTTTTTTTATTGTGTCAAAAGTAATAATTTATATTTTAGTTGAATTAAATTAATTATAAAAATGTTTTTTAAAAATGACAATAGTGTTTTTTCTTATTATTATTATCTATGAATAAACTTACTTTAATTAAAGATTAGAAAAAAAAAGAAGGCAGCAAATCCATTGATTGGACTTTAATCTATGCATTTAGACACCACTTATAGAAACCTGGATTATTTTTTTATATTTTATTTCATGTGTTTTTTTATATTCCATTTTCTTAATGTGTTAAAGTAATAATTCCTATTTTTGTAGAATTAAATTAATTATAAAAAGGTTTTTAATAAAAAAATAGATAATATTCTTTTACTCATGTGCATAATGTTTAATTATTATGTTCATTTTAATTTCATTTTCTTGAGTTAATATGTTGTAGTTGCTATTATTTCTCTCATGATGATTATTTACATTTCATGCTATTGTTGTTATAACATTGTTCCTGAAGCCTCCATGCTTAGTTATATAGATTTTTGTTGATTATGCAGTTGTTATTAATAGTATACTTATTATTCATGTGATTTATTTAAATGTTTCTTTCTTGTTAATGTTGGGTTCACATTAGTTTTAAATAAATTTTCAAATAGGGTTATAGTTTCTAGTTTATAGTTGTCCATCGTATTTTCTAGTATTTCTTTTGTTTTAAGAAAAACAAATGTTCGGGTTATTTTTGTTGTTTGGCTAAGCTAGAACCAAAAATATGTCATCTAGGTTAAAATCGAGTCGCTTAGGTCAAAATCCTAGTCAATTTGCTCATTTCGAGTCTATTAAATTAAAATAGCTTTTTAAGTTAGTTTTGCACTTTCATGTCAAAACCGACGCTTTAGGTCATTATTATACTTTACACGAAAATAGAGTCAGTTAATTTTAGTTTTGAAGTTTCTGCTAAGATCAAGCCTTAGTTAGTTTAATTTTCATACTTTTTGTTAGAACCAAGTCCATTAATTTTAGTTTTGTACCTTTTATCGAAACCGAGCCTTTTTAAGTTTAATTTCATACCTTTCATAGAAACCAAGTCCATTAGGTTTAGTTTCATACTTTTGGTTGAGATTGAGCTATTTTAAGTTTAGTTTCATCCTTCTTGTCAAAACCAAGTCATTAAGATTAGTATCTTACTTTTCGTAGAAACTAGGTCGTAGATCTGTTTATGTAGAGTCTTATTTTTTGCATGAAATATCTGTATTCTATATTTGAGACAATATCCATAAGTAAAAATAGTTTATAGATAGGCTTTTGGTATACGGAAGTTATGTAATCGATTATTTTAAACAAAGGAATACATTCTTTAGACAAGAAAATCAAAATCTTTGATTTTTTGGAAAAATAAAACTTTTGTATTATTTTAGATTTTTTTGAAGAGATGCAAAAAATATTTTGATTTTCAAAATATATGGTAACCAAAATTTACGTAGAGTTAAAATAATATTATTAAATTTAATGTAAATAATTTCGAAAATATAGGAATTAAAGTTAAATACCAACAAATTAAAATCGACTATAATCGATGTTTAAGATAATATACAATTAATAGGTGTTGATTTACAAGATCATAAAAGAGACATTCCCATTTTGCGTGTAACAGAATCCTAAACCTTTTTCATATGAATCTCTACTTATTAAGCAAACTTTAGAGTTTTCTTTGAGGATTTTAAAACCCTAAAATATGAACTATGTTAGATAACCAATCTCACATAGCTTAAATAGATTGATGGCAACTCCAAGTCAAATTGTCATTTCATAATAACCATTTAAGGTTAAGACAAACTAGCAATTTGATTCGATAATAAATTCCTAATAAAAAATACTAGAAAAGAAAATATAAATTTACTCGTCGAAGTTAGACGTGTCGAATTTGCATTCGGCACGTTACGACAGGGATAGAGAGTATTCCATGTATTTAAATCTTAAAAGCATGGAGGGCTCAAGTTTTGTGTTTTTTTGAGTGGGTGTTTCATACTTTTTGTGTTGAATTCCATAATTGCACAATCATGGGATTATTGTAGAATTCTAGAATTCCAAAAATCATGGGACTATTCAAAGAATTGTATAGTTGACAAATCCCTATAAATCAGGAATTTAATTCAAGGATTTCATTTTCTAATCTTTTTTTTTTGGATTGTAATTATTAATTTGTAGAAACAATTGTGTAGGCTTTATTTTAATTTGGTAAATTAGCCTAGATTGTACACTATAAATTTGTAGCCTTTCATTTTTCAAAATATGATTGACAAGATTCTAATTTTTCTTCATGATATCAAAGTTGGCATTTAGCTTTCGCATTTTAATCTTTATCACTGAGTCTCTTGTATTTTTCTTTTATTTTCTTAGCCCAAAACATAACATTGTCTTTGGGTCAATTTTCTCTTTCTTTTATCCCATTCTGTGTATGGTTCTAACCAACCATCTCTTTTGTACATCCACCCTTTAGCATGCTTGGTTTTAACCAGCAAACTCTTATGGCATCTTAATCGAGCAATTTCTCAAATGCGTCATCAGGATCAATAGCCCAAAAAGGTACTTTTTGACTACTTAACATGTTATAGTTGAGGACACATCCACTTGGATCATCAATTCTGAAGCCTCTAATCATAAAACAGGTAATGTTAATTATTTCATGAGTTCAACCCATGTCTCGATAATTACGTAGTTAGGATTGAAGATGGTTTTTTCTCCACCATGACAGGCACTAGGAATGTAATCATCTCAAAGATTCCTCATGGTTCCAAATTTAACATGCAATTTATTGTCTATTAGTAAACTCACTATGGATTTAAATTGTACTGCTAAACTTTCTTCCACTCATTGTTTGTTTCAGGATTGGATTTGAGGAAGATGACTAGTAGTGCTAAAAAAAGTGGGGAACACTACTAAATTAGGTTAATGATCCAACATTCAAGCCAACCATGTTTCTTCCTTTGCAAACACAAATGTAGGTGTCTCTAAAAGTTCAAATCTATTTTTATATTCATATAAAGAAAGTGTAATCATGTTATGGCATTTTCATCTATTTCATCTAAATTTCACATACTTGGAAAAAATATGTCTTTCCTTATTAATTAATCAAAAACCAAGATTGTTTTAGTGTGAGTTTTTCCATTTGTCAAAACTTTGTCATAGTTATTATCCTTTTTCTTGAATATAAACCCTGTTAACCATTTTCTATTGTCCAAAGTGATATTTTGAGGCCTTTTAGAGTTTCAAATATTATAGGTGCATGGTGGTTTGTATCCACTGTTATTAACCATAGTCGAACCACCTAAGTGCTCTTTATGAAAGAAGAATCCAAAGTAGGAGCAATATTTAAGAACTTCCATTCTGTGATCCAAACTTAATTTCATGCTTAAGTCTAGAGTTTAAGAATAGATAATGCTAGAAAGTCTATAAATACAATTCTTAGGAAATATCTTTTTGATAATGGCATTATTCACTAGAGTTCTTGTGTTAACACTCTTTAACAAAATGGGATAGCTAAAAGAAAAAATAGGGAACTACTTGAAGTAGCATGATCCCTCATGTTTATTAGTCATGTTCCAAAATAGTTCTGGGGGAGGTAGTTTTAATAGCCACTTACATGATTAAAAGCATGTCATCACGAACCTTAAAATGTAACACCCCATGCCAAGTTCTTTCCAAAACCTTTCCAAAAACCTAAATTATAACTGATATCCTCTTAAATTCATTGGGTGCTTAGCTTTTGTTCATTTTCTTTCTAACCAAAGAAGTAAACTAGATCCAAAGTCAGTCAAGTGTCTCATTCTAGGTTTCTCACCTTACCAAAAAGGCTATAAATGTTGCAATCCTTCTACTCAAAAATTCTATGAGACAATGGATATAACTTTCCTTGAAAAATGTCTAATTACCCCAAAACTAATATTTAAGGGGAGATTTTTGTGTCAAGATTAATATCAGTTTTGATATCTTACTTCATTCCTATGGACTTCTCTGAGCCTTAATTAGAGCCTCATACTTAAGCTGTTATGCCTTTAATTATCAAATCGTAGGAAGAAAACTTTTTTAAACATGAATTTAAGTCTTCTCCTCAACTATTTTGTTGTTTCTACCTAACCTTGAAAAGAAACAAAGAACTTCAGGTCTACTTAAGATGTCTAAAGGACCCTAAAATGGTAAAGCAAGACATTCCTGAGCCTTGCTAGGCAAATAGCATGAGTCTAACTGCTAATGAGATGACTAAAGGTAAAAAAAATTCTATTCATCAAATAAAGATGAATATTAAATATTTGTCTCCATCTTCTTATTACCTAAAGAAAGGGAGTCAAGTTATGTAAGCAATCTCTCGTATTTTGTGTCCTATGATAAGCTATCTCCTAGCTACCAAGCTTTCGCCATAAATCTAGATAGCATAGAGATTCCAAGATGCATTCAAAAGGCGTGCAACATCCTAAGTGGAGAGAAGCAACGAACAAAGAAATCCAAGCACTATAGAAAAATGGCACTTGGGAACTCTCTCAACTCCCTCAAGGAAAATAACTTGCAAGATGCAAGTGGGTCTTTAATGTTAAATACAATGCAGATGGAAGAGTAGATCAGTATAAGGCCAAACTAGTAGCTAAAGGCTTCGAATAGACTTATGGACTTGACTACTAAGAAACATATGCCCTATTTCGATGTTTTTATCCTTAGCAAATATCCTGACTAGAATCTACATTAATTGGATGTTAAAAATGCATTCCAAAATAGAGATCTTGAAGAAGAAGTCTACATAGGAATCCTACTTGGCTTAAAGAATCTAAATAATACCAAGCTAGTCTGGTAACTTCAAAAGTCACTATGGGCTCAAACATTCACCAAGTGCACGGTTTGAAAGATTGGCTAGGGTAATAATGAGAAGGGATACTCTCAAGGATAGCCAGATTATACACTGTTCATCAAAAAATTCTCAGGTTATAAGATCACTATACTCACACTTTATGTTGATGACAGAATTGTAACAGGAAATATGAAGAAAAGATAACTTAATTAAAGGACACTTTGAGAAGGGAATTTGAAATCAAAGACCTTGGAGCCATAAAATACTTCCTTGGAATGGAGGTAGTGTGCTTGAGTAAAGAAATCTCCGTTCACAACAAATATACACCTTAGATCTGTTAAAAGAGACAGAGATGCTTGAGTGCAAACTTTCGAATACTTTAACAGATCCATTTAATAAATTGGATCAAAGAAAGATTTAACGATTGTAGACAAATCAGATACCAGACGTTAGTAGGAAATCTAATTTACTTATCACACACAAGACCTGACATTAGTTTTACAGCTAGCATGATCACTTGATTTTTGAATAAATCTACCAAAGAACACCATGTTAGTATATGCCGTAGAGCTAATTGGCTTGAATAAAGCATATGTTAGTTAATAATGTGAACCTATCACTTAATGAAGTGATACATGATAC
>JBBYHM010353766.1:0-23010 GCA_038381775.1 Adansonia rubrostipa | reverse complement strand
AACCCAAAACAACGAATCTCTAGTATTATTTTCAATAGGCATCCGATCATGCCTAACTTAAAATGATCAGTGGCAACTCCAACTTTATGGCCACTTCATGGTGGCCATCCAAGACTAGTCAGATGAGCGATTTGTCTGACATTCTTTAACTCTTTCATGTCAAACATCAAAATATTTTTAAGTAAAGTGCGCTTTGGCCCTTCGGATCATCCGAAGTTCGTAAAGGCCGAGCACATGGAATATCAACAATATGGAAATTCCAATCAAAATTTTATAAAAAATTGAATCAAAATAATTGATTTAAAAATAAATAAAAACTTTAAAGAAAAAACTAGTGGACTTTGTTGGAAAATTAGAGACAAAAATAGGCTTGGTCGGCTTTTAAAGAATGAAATGGACTTCATGGAAAATCAAGAAAATGGGCTTGGTAAAGTCATTGGGCTTGTTGAGAAATTAATAGGCTTATTTGCAAATGTTAAAAATTTTAAGTCCATTAAGGAGATTTTGCTAAAATAAAATAAAATTAATATAATTAATAATTAAATTATAAAGATTTCAAGCATTGAATTATACAAGAAAATTTTTTGAGAAGTCTTATGAGCAAGAAAAAAATAAAATCCAAAACTTGTAAAATTTTACAAGAAAATCTTTATGGAAAAACTTTATTATTTTGGAAAAATGCAAATCTTATAAAATAAAATGAATTTTTTTAAAAAAACTAATTTAATATAATTTTAATGAAAATATTTAATTAATTTTAAAAATCTTAAACTCAAAAATTTCCTCCGAAAAAATTTATGGAATAGAAAACTCTGGATCTTGAAAATAAAAAAATTCAAAAAAAAATGAAAAACTCATAGAATAAAATGAATTTTGAAAAATTGATTTGATGGTGGTTAAATAAAAATATTTAAAGAATTTTGAAGTTTAAAACTCAAGAAAATTCTATCAAAAATTTTATAAATTACAAGAAAGCTCATATTTAAGGACCGAAAAATTTCAAAGAATACATTAAAACTTATAAAAAATGAATTGAATAAAACATATTATCCAAAATATTGATTTACAAAATGGTAAAGATAAAAATTTAAAATTCAGAATAACTTTATCCAAAAAAATTTCACAAGTATAATTCTCGTTGTACTATGAAAAATGCAAAATTAATTACAAAAATGGACAACTTGACACCTTGTGGTATAAAATGTTAATATGAATTTTTCCTTGATTATTTTTTATTTTTTGGAGTGCATATTGACATAAATACTACATAGGTATCGTTCAAAATATATGACAGTCAACTTCCCAATTTTAACAAAAAATTCTCAAAAAATTCCTAAAAATGGGAAGTTTCACTATAGTAACATCCGCAAAAACACATTTCAAAATTTCAAAAATATAAATTTAAAAGTTAATTATTTTACCCTGACATTCGTATTTTTATTTGAAATTTGCTTTTCATAACCTTTGAAATGGCGCTAATTTTATCACCTGCACCTGTGATCATTTAAGCACATTTAAATAGGTCTTGAAAATGTACATTCCCCTAGGGAAAATTTACCTCCACTAGGACAAGTGCCTAATTTTGCATCTCAGATATTTTAGACTGATAGGGAAAAAGGCTCGGACAAAATTAGGTGTCTGAACCTACCTTTCACAAAATCAAATGAAGAGGACATAGATTTCATATATCGTAAGAATTCCCATATGTTGACCTCATCAATCTAAGCTTTTTTGTGGCCAATTTCTTTTGTCTTGATGGCTTGCTGTTGAAGATCAAAAGGTAATTTGATGTTTGCCCCTCGAAATCCTTCTTCTAATCTAGATTTTAAGAATTTATGAATTGTTCAATTTTTATTGAAAAGTCATTAGATATCGAATTAGTATTGACCAATTCAAAGATATAACTTATGTAATGTTGTCAAAATTAACCATGCAAGTGCACACATCACAACAAGGAACATATTGATAAAGTAGAGTGTCGACCCCATATAAAATTTATACTAAATTTGTTAAGTACTAAAATTAAAACAACTTAATCTTATTCAAACAAAAAATTATGAATTATAAATTAAGACTAAATATAATAATAATAATAAAGCAAATAATAAATAATAAAAGCCTAGGATTACAATTTCCCTCAACAGTTCAATGGAATAAAATCCTACTCTCTTAACTTGACTAATAATAATGAGTTGTTAACCTAGAGTTCTAATTTATTTATAAGTATCTTTTGATGACCTTATAAAAATATCTCTCTTAATCAATTTAGTCTATTCCTATGCAAATTGAATTAAAGAAACTCATTAAGTTAGACTCTAATTTGGTTATTTATGGCATGCTCGTATATTCCTATCTAACATGCAGATCAATTCATCCTAATAAATGAATATGAAACATATGTCATTCAATCCAGGTCTAACTCAAAATTTTCTTTTCCAAGTTCATTAAGGTTACCAAATCAATCTAATCTAATTGGTGATCGGGCAATTGAAGCATTAAGAAAAAGAGTGAACAAACAACTCAATTATCATTAAATCAAGAAAATAAAAATAAAATAATCCAACCTACATGTTGAGTTCCATTGTAATCTTAGAAAAATAAATTTAGCTCATATTGATTAAATAAAACACAAACAATGAAGTTTCACCGTCATAAATATTACAATAAAGATAAAAAGATTAAGGGAAAAGAGAAAACTGAGAGTTACTAAGTTTTGGTCTTCAACTTTTTCAACCTTTTTCCTCTTTTAAAATCTTGACAGCTTCTCTTCTTTGTTAAGAACAATAGCTTTTAAAGTATCTAGGATGGATATAAAACCTAAACATAAGAATCCTATTTATAAGCAAAATCTTAAAGTGGGGAGACTTGATTTACAAGTAACTTAAGCATGTATTTTTAAAATTTTCCAACTTGGAACCACCTTGCTTGCTTAAGTCCAGTTTCTTTCTTCAATAAGTTGTTATAGTTTTGGAAACAACTTTCAGTTTTGGCCTAAAAAATATGAAAAGTATTTAAATAACTAAGTAATTAAAATATAAGAAAAACAAAATATTACTAAATTAAAAACTACTAAATATTAATGAAATTTAAATAAAATTTTCTAAAACCTAGCTAATATAATATGCATAATGAGACTAAATGACTCTATTCTATAGAGTTATGACGTAATTGAATAATAATTAGCATTTCGCTGCTTAGGCATATTTGCATGCTCTTATCGAAATCATGAGAAGTATCACACTTTGTCTAAATTTTAGGATTGATGGAATGAGAACACCTACTCATTCTAACCTAGGAAAGAATCTATTTGCATAAAAACTATGAAATTTCAATATAATTTCAACCATGAATTTTTCAATATCAAGGATAATGGATATGTTGTCTTCATATATTTTTAAGGCTTTCTTGTGATTGATGATCGTAATTTGGGAATTTTTTGAATGAGATAAGGAAATGAATTTTAAGGCATAACTAGGGTGGCACTACTATAATTTGTCTTGAAAAAAATGATATAAGAAAGTCAAAGTTTATCAAGACCAAGTTTAGGTGGATTTTCTTTTTATGGAAATTCTTTGAAAGATAAACAATCAAGTTATAGCACCATTTTAATCTTCAAATACAATAGCTTTAGAGGTGTTAAACTAATGTTAGTAAACACTAAGTCTCAAGGGATTAATTTAGAAGGCCTTTGGTAATCACTAATTTTTAAGGTTAGATACAAAAGCCCTAGAAGATTACCTCGAATCAAATCAATGTTTGGCATTTGACATAACCTTTTATTGAAGGCATGAAATTTCCAAAAGTGTAGGGTGATTTTTGAATTAGCATAAAGGGTTTTTTCATATTATGGCTATCTTCTCCAATTTTAGAGCAATTCCACAGCTTTTAAGTTTGTTCTAGATCGCCCATTTTCTGGTTTTCACTCTAAAACTTCATTTTTTTAATTGATTTCCCCATCATATTCTTAAGGACTTAAAACTCATCCAAAAAGATAAATTATTGATGAGCTTCCTAGGAATGGCCTGATAGCTCAAATAGCTATGTCAGATCAAAATGGACTTTTATGGACATGTAACATAGAACATGGTCTAAGGTTCGAAAGAAAGGATAAATAGGCCCAAATCAAGTGTTTTAAGGGTAATTAAATCAAAGATAATTTCTCTTTAAAAGAATTCCTATCTACACATATTCCAAGACAAACATATCTATATTTCTTCATCTATTCTTGCTTTTTATTTTTCCTTGCTTCTCTTTATTCTTTTTTTTCTCTTGCTTTCTTTATTCTTTATTTTTAAAAAAACTTAAAATTTAAACTTTCTTTGTTTTTCACTTTGAATATTTGAACATGAAATTTAAACTTTTTTTATCTTTAAAATTTGCCTTATGACATCTAACCTAGCCTTCTTATAACTTTAGAACTAAATTTTCTCATTTTGATCTTGAAACTTTACTTCACTTACCCCTCAGTGTGGATGGTGATTTTAATCAAGGTTTATAGAAAGAATAAATCATTGGGCTCAAAAGGGACTGCAAAGCGAATAGTTTTTTATATCTATGAAAGGATAGAGAAAAAAGGCCATTTTTCATTTTAAACAAAGTGATTTAAACGAGCAAGCATTTTGGTAAGAAAAAAGGTTGTTTTATTTCTAAAATCATTTTGAACACCTCAATAGCATGATACTGCACTCAATTTTTAAAGGCTTAAGGTATGCCCTCAACATTATCAGGTTTGTAGCCACTAATGAATCTTTTTTTTTTGGCTAAGCCTTTAAGAAAGAAATCAAATTGGTATAGGAAAACATCTTGGATTTCACATTATATAAATCAAGTATCAAATAGAAAAGGTTTTACCCCAAAGGAAAATGTGTTTTTGGCTCATATTTACTATCATTTTTTCTAAATTAAAGATTTGGAAGAATGTCATTAAAATTATGGTAATAGGTTATCCAAATAAAAGAGATCTCATAGTTACTATCATTATTCCAACACATATCGAACTATCAGTATCTGAATCTTTTAGAAGCATAACTTATTTGTTCGACCTTCAAGGAATCTAGAAAAGGAACATTGGGGTATGAAATGTCCATGGTTATAAAAGGTCTATGGTTGAAAATCCAAGATAATCATATAAATAGAGGTGAAAAATTTTTCTGGGAGAATTCAAGCTATTGGTGATCATCTACTAAAGAAAATCTTTCAAAATGTGCTTTTATCCTAGACAATGGGAATTATTATTAACAAAGTTGATGTTTTGTGATAGGATGCAAAATATTCACAATCCAAAATTATTTTAAAATTCATGATTTCAAAAAATATATGTACAAAATTTCAAAGTTAAGAAAGAAACTACCCCTAATTTGGCATACTACCATAAAAACAATAACCCTTAGACTAGTCATCCTTGATAACATCCATTAACTCATCAAATGTTTTTGAATTAGCATCCTTAAGGGCCTGTGTTTTGCTTTTCCTTCCATGGAATCTTCTAAAAGAGCTTTCCTTTTTCTCTCATCAGGGATGTATTTTGACCACCTCTAGAAACTTTGAATATGCCACCAAAGATTTTGAAAACTCTTTAAAAAGCTTTGAATTTCTCCACCAAAGACTTTGAAAACATTTTTTAAACTACTTCGATATAACCATCGAAACTTTGAAAGATCTTTTTAAAATGCGTCGAATATCATCACCGAAAACTTACTCTATAACAAAACTTTTAAATGCTTTGAAAATGACCAGCGAAGACTTGTCTTTGAATATCACCATCGAAGACTTGTTTTTGAATGAAAATTTTTGAATGCTTCTAATGTCACCATCAAACACTTATTTTTAAATGAAAACTTTTGAATGCTTTGAATATCCCCATTAAAGCCTTGTCTTTGAATATCACAATTCAATACTTTAAAAACCATTTTGAATGCTTCAATATCACTATCAAAGCTTTGAAAACCATTTTGGATGCTTTGAATATCACCATCGAAGCTTTGAAAACTCTTTTGGATGCTTCGAATATCACCATTGAAGCTTTATCTTTGAATATCACTGTTAAAGACTTTGAAAACTCTTTTTTTTCCTAGGTGATACAGTTACATCACCCTAATTTGACTTTTTAAGGTTGCACACTTTCTTCAAACTTTTATAGGAACCATTATCTTCTTTCAGCCTTTTTTCGAACCTCATTTTCTATGATAAGTTTGGTCTTCCCTGTCTTATGCCAATGAACATGCTCTACATTAGTACTATTTTGATTCTTCATTTTGCAATGCTTTCATTAGCCAATAGCATAAGCATTAATTATTTGATAAAAGAAGTGAATACAACTTCCATCTTTCTTTGCAGTTATTGAGGTTACTGAATGATAAAATGTGAGGAATAAGTATGTAGTCCGAATGGATATTTTTGCTTTCTTGACTTTCTATGATTCTAGCCTCCATCAACTATGACTTGTTAACATCTACTAATATAATCTCTTTTTTATCCTACATATACTACTTTTCAGCTTCTACTCCCCTAGGTCCTCGACAAAAGTGTTGATATGATATAGGATTATTTGTAATTTTCTTTGACCATGGCTTCACTTTTCCATAGATATTTTCTCTATAACTCTTTTTCTTTTTTTACTTCCTTAAGTGGCTTGGAGTATTCACGGCTCCCATTTGCTTTAATTGTTTTGGACTCATTTCCACCCATATTGTTGAGTAATGTCTCCTCTTTTTATCTTGTGATTTCATATTATTTCACCTCAAATAGAGAAAATAACTTAAATTAGTCTGCATGAATATGCATGTGTCTTATTAACATTAATTTTTATTATTATCCTTGCATGATTATTAATGAATGAAAAACTGATCTATGGTTTAATAAATAAATGAACAAATGCATGATTGAATGAGTGTATAAGGCAATATTTAATGGTATGAATTGGAGGCTAAGCAATTGTTTGAATATCAAGCATAAAGATTATTGTAAAAGCAGGAATCTAAAGAATTCAAGTCATAATTCAATACCATTATTTCACCAACCATATTTACAAGATTCAAAAGTAGCCAAAAAGGATTGCTTACTTCATTTTCCTAGCCTATGTTAGTGAATGCATCAGCATATAAAAAATGTGAACTTTTTAGATCTAAAAAGAGATGCATAAATGAATTTACAAGTTTCCATGAGATGTGAATGTTATGCCAACAATTAAGAAAAATCTTTTATAATATAATAAATTAATGCAAGAAATAAGTAAAAGTAAAATGTATCATAGTAACACAACAAACACTTATTAATATAAAGGAAATCAAATTATAAAAGTAAAAGGTTAGAGGCATTCCCCCATGTGTACTTAATTTGATAATTTCTAGAATCGAGTATGGATCTAACTAGGTGACTCCCCTATAGTTCATTGCATGAAGTTTAGGTTAGATATCTAAATAGGTTCTTGAATTGCTCCCCGAATCCGGAAAGAACTAACAAGGTACCATAACCCTTATCTATCATGAATTTATGTCGAAAAGGGTTCAATTCGAGTGGAAGTATCTTCCATGCCCATAATGAGGCTAATGCCACATGCAAGTGTAGGAATTTAAACTTGGTAGGCTTTTTAGTGGCCCAGATAGAGGAAAACAACCTAAAAGGTAGAACTACTTCATCCCCTCATAAAAATTAGGTAACTTATCCCCCTCTATATGCATGGTGTAGAATCTAAAGCATATGCAAGTGCAAAGTGTGTGTCAGGGAACAACTTACCATTCATGACTTGACTTTTTTAAAATGATGAAAACTCCTATCCTAAATTTCCCTAAAATAATGATATAAAGGAACTAAAAATGTTTAGTGAAAAATATGAACAATATATGCTAAAATTTTCTTATAAATAAAAAATATAATAAAAATTTTGTTTTGAAAATAGCGAATTATAATTAAATATCGGTTGAAACTGTATTAATCAAACTTTAGTTAATCAATAATTAATTTTAGGCTTGACTCTCTAACCAGTCCCAAATGGAGTCTCCAGGCTATCAGAAAATGGCCCGAATACAAATCCTAACCAGCCTGACTTAATATGGTAGGTGTACCCATCGTTCTTATATATATCTATATTTCATTATTCTTTTATTTTTAGGGGCCATATCATTATTATTTTTCTTATTTTTCATGTTTGGGGACAAGTCATCAAGATGAATTACTTTCCTAACTTAATCCTAAATAGTCTTTATGAAGCGACCATTTTCTGGAGTCACCATTAATCTATTTGGCCATGTGAGATTAGTTACCTATCAAAATTCGTATGTTGAGGGTTATGAAACCTCTAAAAACAAACTCCAAGGTCTATAATTGTACCAGAGATCATATAAAAGGGTTTGAGAGTCGATTGCAATCATAAATAAAGATTGACATTCTTGTAATGCCTAGAAATCAATACCTATTAATCCCATGTTAACTTAAATTTTTATTTTTATTTGATTTTAATATTCGATATTTAATTATAATTCCCACATGTCAAAATTTTCATAAAATAAATTTATTATTTTGTATGAGAAAATTGAGGCCTTTTTTATTAAAATAATATAAAAAATTTTTATTTACGAAAATAAAAAATTTTCAGATTATTTACCGAAGTAAGCCAATTTTGAAAAGCTATTGAGAAATTGCTATTTCAAATGACGATTTCTCAACATAAAAAAATTATAAAACTTAGTTGAGAAATTGTCCAATCAGATGGTGATTTCTCAATATCTAAGTGAGAAATTGCTATTTGATAAGACGATTTCTCAACTTCTACCCAACACACCTAATATATATAATATAATTATATAAATTTTTGAAAAAATTTCAAAAAAATAAACTAATAATTATTAAAAAAGAGCAAAATCAAAAAATAATTATAAAAAAAAGAAAATAATACTTATTAAAATTATTAATAAAAATTATAATTAATTTTTTACCTCCAATTTTATTTTTTTCTTTGCTGTTGCTCTCCTCTACGTTCTTAATCGAACCAACCATTCCCATATATATAAAAAAATATAAATTATATATATAAATATATAAATTAAAATAGTATTTACAAAAAATAAAATATTAAAGATTACTTTTATTAATCTTAAGTTAATATTTAAAAACTAATAAAAATAAAAATATTTTATATTAAATCCTTATTTATCATTTACAAATAATAAAAAATACTTAAATTATATTTTATATTAAATCTTGAATTACTATTTAAAAATAATTTAATAGAAAAATAGTTTATATTTTGGTGCTTCATTGGCCAATTTCTCAATTAATGCAAAAAAAAGATACTTCATTGGCCGATTTCTCAATCGATGCGAAAAAAATTATAAAATAATTTGCATGAAAAAATTTTGAGAAATTGACACATTAGAAAAATTTCTAAAAATATTTTATATTATATATAGTATATTAATTCAAGATTTAATATAAAATAGTTTTTAATTTTTATTCTTTTTAAATAGTAATTCAAGATTTGATATAAGATATTTTTTATTTTTATTAGTTTTTAAATAGTAATTCAAGATTTAATAGAAAATATAATTTAAGATTTTTATTTTTTATTATTTATAAATGATAAATCAGGATTTAATATAAAATATTTTTATTTTTATTAGTTTTTAAATATTAACTCAAGATTAATAAAAATAATTTTTAATATTTTATTATTTGTAAATACTATTTTAATATATATAATTTATATATATTTTTCTGCATACAGCAAGAGTCGATTTCATTAAGAACATAGAGAAGAGCAACAACAAAGAAAAGAATAAAATCAAAAGTAAAAAGGTAATTAAAATTTTTTTAATAATTTTAATAATTATTAGTTTACTTGCTTTTTTTGAAATTCTTCCAAAATTTATATAAGTATATATCTGATGTGTTGTCGATTTCCCAATAGGAGTATTTTTGCATTGAGAAATCGCCTAATCAAATGATAATTTCTCGCTTTGATGTTAAGAAATCGTCATTTGATTTGGCATTTTTTAGCTAAATTTTACAATTTTTTCACATTGAGAAATCCGTCTTTGAAATGGCGATTTCTCAGTAACTTTTCAAATTTGACCTATTTTGGTAAATAATTTGAAAACCGTTTATTTCAGTAAATAAAAAATTTTTTATATTATTCTAATAAAAAAGCCAAAATTGAGTTTTTAATATTTTGAAAATTAAAACATCTTTCGCAGCCTTCAGGAGAACTAGAAGAACACAAAGATTTTTATCATTTTCTTTGTACCCCAGTGGAGAGCCAAAGGAATACAAAAGTTTTCAAAAATCAAAATATCTTTTGCACCCCACTAGATAACTGAAGGAATACAAAATTTTTTTTCTTATAAAATTTGAAAATCTCTATTTTCACTTTAAGAAAGATATCTCATTATTAAAATAATTCATAGAAACTCTCTCATATTTTGGGAGAAATTTCGTGTTCTATTTTAACATAAAAAATGTTGCTTTAGTTTAAAAAAATTCTAATTTTATAATAAATAATAAAATTTGTCGTAAAACTAGGTTTAGATGCAAAATACTAAATTTGACTCTAAGGATCCAAATTTGGTTGAAATGACCAACATGTCCTCTAAAGTATACTTTTGAGGTAAAAGTATCCCGATACCTTAAAGGACACGATTCTAAAATAAATTAATGCAATGTCCCTAAGGTGTACCTTCGACATATAAGTATTCAAATACCCTAAAAATTTTATAACTTTATAGATGAACAAACCTATTCCTATTGTACGCCTTCGACATATATGTATCTTGGTGATCACATAGGACTTGGTTCTAATATAAATTACCAAAATACCTCTTGCATGTGCCTGTGACATATAAGTATCCCAATAACCCTAATTAACTCTATAACTTCATAAATGAACAAACCTATTCCTACTATACACCTTTGACATATAAGTATCCTGGTGATCATATAAGACTCGATTCTTAAAAAATTGCTAAAATAACCCTAGGGTGTACCTTCAACATATAAGTATGCCGGTAACCTAAAGGACTCGATAGTGGTATGAAATGATAATTATACCTTCTGTGGGTAACTTGGACTTAAAAAATGAGCAAAAATGTAAGAATTGCTAATAGGTCCCCAATCTTTTCAAAATTACACTTCGTACCCTTATCGAAAAGCCAAAGGAATAAGATGAGTTTTAATATTTTCTACACCCCTTCAAAAGACTAGAGGAATGCAAAAAATATTTCTAAAAAATCAAAAATATGGCATTAACCCTAAAATGCAAGATCCTTCAAATCATCTCTCAACTTTTTCTAAATTTGCAAAAATAGTCCGTACATGGAATTAAAATCTCAAAATAACATAAAACACGTATTAGAAAAATTATGGAAATCATACCAAAGATCACAATAAGCATTTAGTCTAAAACCTATGGCCTTGAAATAATTTTTTTTAATTTTTGCAAATTTTTCCCTAAATATTTTAAAATTACAAAAAGGTCCTTAAAAGGTTAAAAATGTATAAAAACATCTGAACATGTTAAAAATGTATAAAAACACTTCTAAAGGTGTATGGAACATCCAGTCAAACATGGATGGCCTTAAATAAAATTTTTTATTTTTACAATTTAGCCCTTATATGAAATACAATAAAAAATTAAATATTAAACATATCCAAATCAACATGGGGCACATAAAAAAATTACATAATTACTTCAGCCAAACACAAAATGGCATAGGAATAAGAATTTTGCAATTTTGCAAATAAATACCTTAACTTTTGAAAATTATAAAATGACGCCAAAATGATAAAAAAATGCATGAAACATATTTTTATATATATTAGAATAAGCATGAAAACACTTCTGAAGTTGTCTACATGATTCAGCCAAGCTTGGATAGCCATAGAAAAAATTTTGCAATTTTTATAATTTGGTCCCTAAGATTTCCTTAATTACAAAATAGCCTAAAAAATCAAAAACATCACATAATCATATATGTAGGTTTGGCCAAGCATGGAAATACCCTTCTAAGGCCTTCAAAAATTTGGAAAAAGCATTTTTTAAGCATTAACAAGTTTAAGATGCAACAAAATAATACAAAATATCACAAAATCAAGCATGAAAAATTATTCAAAGGCCCTTCTAAGTTTCAGCTAGCATGATTTCACTAAGAAAATAATTTTTCCATCATATATTTACATGAATATTAATAAATACATATATCATAATTTTTACCAAGCATAAATATGCATAAATACATAATAAATAATGAATAAATCAACATGAAAGTATTAATAAAAATAGCACAAAAATATATACATGAAAATAACATTATTTATATCAATAAACATGAATTAATTTGATGAAAATCAAACTATTTCTAGCGAAAATCAAATTTAACAACAAAATCAAGAAACTTTGATCATAGCTTTCAAAATTGGCCTTTCAACATAGATAAAAATCCATGAGCTTAAGTACTCACAAAGCTTATATAAAGGATGAAATATAATAAAAATGAACAAAAATCAAGAGTTTCCAAGTGGATTTACCTTAAAAGCTTTAAAAACTCGAAAAATACTTAAGTAATTTGGTGAATTTTTAGTGTTTTTGGGCAATGGATGGCTACATCCTCATGAACATCCTCCCCCTTATTCAAAAAGAGGAAAGTCAGCCAAGAAGGCTGAAATTTCCCTTTGGTTGGATGGCATCTAGCCATTTCTCAAAGTTTCTTCTATTAATTGCTTTTTTTTAATTTTTTGATTTTAACAAGATTTTAATTAATTATTTTCATCATTTTGCATGATGATATCAAGATGACATCATCATCCAGAAATATGAGAGAAAAAAATTTTAATTTGAAGAAAAACAAATTATAAGGACTATATTATAACAAATTAAAAATTATGTATTCAAAGAATAAAACTTTACATAACAAATATAATTAAAATTTAATTAGAATAAGGTTCTCAGGCTTGTTAGAAAACAAAAATGGGCACATTGTGCTAGTCAAAAAGTTAATCAGCTTATCAAGCCCATTAGAAAAATTAATGGGCTTTAAGGCCCATGAAATGGAAAAAATAAATTTTGACCTATTAAATATAAATTAATAAAATTTTCATGCAAAAATTCAAAAAGGAATTAAGAATCCCAAACTCCTAAAATTTTACCAAAAAACACTTTATGGAAGAAAATGAAAAAAAATCAAAGCTCATGAAATAAATTAAATTTTTAAAAACTAATTTAATATGAATTTAATGAAAATATTTGAAGAATTTCAAAAATTATAAACTTAGAAAAATCCCACTGAAAAGATTTACAGAATAGAAAACTTCATATATTGGAAAAGAAAAAAATTCCAAAAATATGTTTAAATTTTATAAAAATAAATTAAATTCAACACATTAATCAAAATATTAATCTATAAAAATAATTCAAGAT
Source organism: Adansonia rubrostipa (assembly GCA_038381775.1). NCBI lineage: Eukaryota > Viridiplantae > Streptophyta > Magnoliopsida > Malvales > Malvaceae > Adansonia > Adansonia rubrostipa. Next base: position 9,605 of record JBBYHM010353766.1, on the reverse strand, counting down.
GAAAACTTGAAATTTGGGAACAAATTTTACCTAAAAAATCTTCATGAGTATGATACCTGTGGTACTTCGAAAAATTCAAATTTTAGTCTCAAAATGGACAACTTGATACCTCATGGTAAAAAATGCCAATACAAAATTTTCCTTGAATATTTTTATTTTTTGGAGTGAGTATCGACAGAAATATTGCACGAGTATGGATAAAAATATACAATAGTTAACTTTCCAAATTTTACGAAAAATTCTCAAAAAATTCCTAAAAATGAGAAATTCGACTTGATAACATTTACAAAAATGAATTTCAAATTTTCAAAATAATAATGTTAAAAGCTAATTTCTTATATTGATACTCATCTTTTTTATTCAAGATTTGTTCTTTATGACCCCTGAAATAGTGATTTTTCTGTCACATGCAAATGCAGCCATTTAGGTATGGCTGAAGAGGTCTTGAAAATGTCTAGTCCACTTTGAGAAATCAACCCTCATCCAGTGGTCGTTAAGTTCTTGGTCTCGGATATTTTTAGGTTATCTAGGAAGGGGCCTAGCAAAATCAGGTGTCAACACACATTTATGATGGAATCAAAGCATAACACTCTCATACAAGATTACCTGGTATCACAAGTTAGAAGACTAGTTGTAGACACTTAATTTTGTTTGGGCCCCCTGCCCTGCTAGTCCAAAATATCCTAAATATGAAATTCAGAACTTGTCCCTATAGGGGTAGACTTCTTTAGGTGGAGTGAACATTTTCAAGATCTTTTTAGTCAAGCCTAAATGGTCGCACATGCATGTGACAAAATTATTATCGTTTCAAGGGTCATAGAGAACAAAGCTCGGATAAAAAGTTAAACATCAAGGTAAAAAAATTAGCTTTTAACTTTATACTTATGAAGTTGTAAAATTTATTTTGCGGATGTTACCAAGTTAAAATTTCTCATTTTTTAGGAATTTTTTAAAAATTTTTGTTAAATTTAAGAAGTTCATCGTCGTATATTTTTACCGATATTTGTAAAGTATTTATGCTGATTTGCACGCCAAAATTTCAGAATTATTCAAAGAAAAATATGAATTGGCATTTTTTACCATGAAGTGTTAGGTCGTAAATTTTGGGAATTAACTTTGAATTTTCCATAATAATACAAGCATAATACTTATGAAATTTTTCGGTGAAAATTGTTCTGAATTTCAAGCTTTCATATTTATTATTTTTATAAATTAATATTTTGATTAATGTGTTGGATAAAATTCATTTTTATAAAATTTGAATATATTTTTGAAATTTTTTCGTTTCTAATGTATAGAGTTTTTTACTCTATCAAATTCTTTTCGAGAATTTTTTTGAGTTTATAATTTTTTATTCTTCAAATATTATTTTTATATTTATATTAAATTAGTTTTTCAAATTTTAATTTATTTTATGAGTTTTTTTTGTTTTTATTTTAAATTTTCTCGTTTTTAGGATAGGGAATTTTTTACTTTATAAATTTTTTTTGAAAGATTTTTTTTAGTTTATAATTTTTAAAATTCTTCAAATATTATTTTTAAATTCATATTAAATTAGTTTTCAAAAATTCAATTAATTTTATCATTTTTGCATTTTAACATATATAATTTTTTTAGTAAGGGTTTTTCTCGTAAATTTTATGACTTTGGAATTTAACAGTTTTTTCTTGAACATTAAAATTGTTTTTGTTATTAGATTAATTTAAATTAATCATATGGAATTTTATTTCACATACATAATTTTTAATTTATACAATTTAATCCTCCTAATTAATTTTTATGGTATAATTTTACATAATACACAAATGTCATCAAAAAATTTTTTAAAGCTTGATGATGTCATGGATAACATAAACCAAAAAAAGAAAAACTTGATTAATTTAAATCAAATCAAATTAAAAGTAATAATCAAATCAAAATAAAAGGAAATTAAGAGAAACTTGTAGAAACCATTTAGCCAAGGCATTTGTTGGATGCCTTGGATGACTTTCCCCTTTATAAAAGGGGGAAGAGAATTTTTGTTAAAAGCTTTGGCTGTTTGGCATGAAAAAACAAAACACTTAATTTTCTAAGTCTTTCTAAGGTAATTATCTTACAAAACCTTTCATTTTTGTTATTTTCATCTTTGATTCTCCCTTTTAATGAGTTTTATGATTGCTTAAGCTTATTGAATTCATTCCATCTTAGAAGGCTAAACATGAAAACTATGATTCAAGTTTATGGATTTTGTTGGTATACTTTATTTTTACCAGATTTGTTTTAGTTTACATCATAATACTTTGTGTTTACTAGTAAAAAAAATATATCTTTCTATATGCATGATTTGTGGTTTTTTTCTTGGCATTTTTATGTTAAAGTTGGAAAATATGTTTATATATTTGTTTTTATGATTTTATTTTTTGTGTCTAAGCTTGGTTATGTGTAGATGCTTTATTATTCATGTTGTATATTGTTAAAAAAATATTTTTTCTTTGTTAATAGGTCATGGCTGAAAGAAGTAGGGATTTTATTTAATTTATTTTGTCACTTTTATGTTGATTTTGATTATTTTGTGATTATTGGAATTTGTAAGACTAAAAAATAAATATTTAAAATTTTTACAAGCTTTGGAAAAGTAGTTCCAAGCTTTATTTTTTATGTATAAACATGATTTAGAGAAATTTTGGTAATGTTGATGTTATTTTCTAATTATTAGATATGTAGAGACTAAATTGTAAAATATTAAAATTTTTCTTTAGGGCCATTCTTGCTTGGTTGAAAGTCCCTAGTATCATGTGAGAAGTGTTTCTTGAATATTTTAACATGCTTTAGGCATTTTTAACATTTTAGGGATCTTTTTGCAATTTTAGAAAGTTCAAAGATTAATTTGCAAAATGCAAAAAAAAATTGTTTTATGGCCATAGGTGTTTGGCCAAATCATTTTCATAATTTTTGATGGATTTTCATGATTTTTCATTATGTGTTTTGTGTTAATTTATGATTTTCTATTATGTAGGAACTAAATTGACAAAATAGAAAAGTTTTGAATTCATTAGGAAAAATAATTCATGCAAGGATATTTTGATCATTTTGAAATATTTCTAACATTTCCATGGTCTTCCATGGGGGTGTAGAAATTATTAAAACATTTTGTATTCTTTCGGTTTTTTGTTAGGGTATGAAATATAATTTTAGAAATTTTATAGACCTGTTTGTAAAATTGTAAAATTTTGTTTTCAAGCATAGCTGAATGGCTGAATTGATATTTTTGTCTTTGGTATGGTTTTCATAATTTTTGTGATGAATTTTGTGTTTAATTATTAGTTTATTTTGTATTGCAAAGTTTGTAAACTTTAAGGATCATTTAGCAAAATTTTGCATTTTAGGGTTAATGTGATATTCTTGATAGTTTAAAAATATTTCTACCATTCCTCTGGTCTTCCAAAAGGGTGTAGAAATTATTAAAAATTTTTGTACTCTTCTAATTTTCTGTTAAGGTACAAAATGTAATTTTGAAAAATTTAAGGACCTATTAGTAATTTTTGCATTTTAGGTCAATTTTGATATCTAAGTTATCCATGGAGGGTATATTTATCATTTCATATCATTTCAGATTCCTCTAGGTGACCGAGATATTTATAGGTCGAAGGTACATCATAAGGGTATTTTAATAATTTTTCTAGAATTGAGTCCTATACTAGGATACTTATAGGTCATAGGTGTATAATAGGAGTAGGTTTGTTTGTTTATGATGTCATCCAGCCTTTCAAGTTACTGAGATATGTATATGTCAAAGGTAAACATTAAGGGCATTTTAGTAATTTATTCTAAAACCAAATCCTTTATGGTCACCGAGATATGTATATGTTGAAAGTGCATAACAAAGGTAGATTCATCTTTCTAAAGAGTTGTCAAGTCCTTTAGGCTTACTGGATACTTCTATGTCCTTTAGACCTTGAGACATTTTAGTAATTTTATGTTAGAACCAAATCTTATGTAATCACTGGGATACTTTTACGTCGAAAATGTATAGTAGGAATATGTTCGTTTGTTTATAAAACTTTAGAATCTTTTTAAGGTATCAGGATACTTATATGTAGAAGGTACACCTTAGTGACATTTTATTTAGTTATTTTTGAACTAAGTCTTTTAGGGTTACTGGGACACTTTTTGGTCATAGGTGTACTTTAGAGAACATGTTAGTCAAATCGACCAAATGTGGATACTGAGTCGTGTTTGGTACATTTTGTCTATGTCGAGTTTTAGGATAATTTTTTAATATTATTAATAAAATTGAAATTTTTAAAAATTAAGGCAATGTCTCCGATGTTAAAATAGTATGTAGAATTTCTTCTGGCCTATGAAAGAGGTTTTACTGATTATTTTAGTAACGAGATATGCATTTAAAAAAATAAAAATGTTAGGATTTTTTAATTTTTGTAAAAATAAAATGTTTTGTATTCCATTGATTTTCCAGCAAGGTTCAAAACATATTTGGATTTTTTAAAACCTTTTGTATTCCATCAGCCTCCTAGTGAGGTAAGAAAGAGAATGATAAAAACTTTCATATTCTTCTGGTTCTCTGAAAGAGTGAGAAATATATTTTGATTTTCAAAAATATTAAAAACTCGACTTTCTTGAAATAATAAATTTGTTTGATAAAATATTATATATAGGAATTATATATATGGGAAATATCAAATATTGAAACCGAGTAAATATCAAAATTTATATTAAAACATGGTTAATAAGTACTGATTGTCAGGCATCATGAAAAGGTCGATCCTTACTTGTGATTGTAATTAGGTCCAAATCTTGGACCCTTTCTGTTAGCTTCAAAGGAGAGATCGAACCAAGAGGGGGTGAATTGATTCTATAAAAACTTAGTAAATTTGAAAATTAAAATAAGATAAGGAAGAGAGAAAAATTAATAATGGATGTACAGAGGTTCGGTCTTTTAATTTGGCACCTATATCCTCTCTTCTTGGTACATCTTACCAAGGTGATTCTCACAATTCACAAAGGAAATTGTTATCTTTAAGACTAAGGTATAACCTTACATAACTGTCTTTTAAGGCTTAGATAGAACCTTTTAATTACTTTGAGAATTATACCTAAACTCTCAAATATTTTCACTCACTTTCACACAACCCCTTTTGTGAAATGAAAGAAGTATTTTGCAAACTAATTAAACCTCTAGGAGGTAGATGTTTACTGAAACTTAAGTACAAGAAGAATGAGATACAAATAGAATTGAAGAGTATGAATTGATACAAGTAGAAAATAATGAATTTGATGATTTTAAGCTTTTGTTGTTCAATAATTCAATGAAATCTGTATCTCTACCTCTTCAACTGTTTGGAACCTCCATTTATAGCTGTAAATTGATTCATAGACATTGGGCATTTAATGTGGTAGTTGGAGAGCCATTGTAGCCTTCATAAATGTTGATTTCCGTTTAATCCCGCGATATAGTATCGATACAATACCAATAGTATTGATACATAATTCAAAAAAGTGACCATTACAACTTGTTGTATCAATACTGGAGTCTAAGTATTAATACTAAGCAAGCTGTATCGATACAGATGCCTTTGTATTGATACATATAAGGGTTCCAGCCAAAGCTAGGCTACTGCCAAACCTTGCATCGATACTCATGGAGTGAGTATCGATACTAAGCAGCCTGTATCGATACATACACACTTTTATTGATACATTTGAGGGTTTCATACAAACCTTGACTACTGCCAAGCCCTGTATCGATACTCATGGACTGAGTATTGATACTAAGCAACATGTATTGTATTAATACATTTAAAGGGTTTATGCATAGTATCGATACACATGTTCTTTGTATCGATACTAACCTTCAAAACTGTTTGTGAAATCATTTTTGTTGACTTAAACACATCTTAATAATTTTTGACAAATTACAAACTTGGTATTTTTAAAGTTGTTTTCAATTTAAACACAAATATGAAGTTGAGTATTATTTTAACTTAAGTTTCTTTGTTATATCAAAACTAAAATCAAGGTTAACAATCTCCCCCTTTTTGATATAACAAAACTTAAGATAAATTTGCTTGTGTTTGAGTTTAACGAAGAAATAACTCCCCCTCAATAAGGCAATGGTTTTTAAAAATTTATTTTAAGAAATGAAAGAGAAGACTCCCCCTCAATAAATTGCCCAAGATCAGAAATTAAGCTTAAGAAATTAAGTTCAAGTTTAACATGTAATTCGGGTTCCAACATAAGCATAATCAATTCATAATTCATGTTTCAACATATGCATAATCAATTTATGGAAAGCAACATATTGCAAATTTAAGGTCTTTCTCCCCTTTTTTGTTATATCAAAATAGAATTCAAGGATAAATAGGTATAAATTTATCAAGCAAAAGATATAAGCAAGCATAAGTAGGATAAATTTATCAAGCAAAAGATGTTCAACACAATGCAAAATATAAAGTAGCATAGAAGTCTAAAATCATGAAAACCAGTAAGTAAAGAGAAATCCTAATGATTTTAAAACAATATCCTAAAGATATAAGCCTAAGTTGACTACACTTCATCAGTTGGAGGATCCTTAGTGGGTGGAGGAGTAGGTTGAGGCACACGAGGAAAGGCAGCAAAGAAAGCATGGAATTGCTCTGTTAGAGCTTGGTGACTTTGCTCAAAAGCAGAGAGACGAGCATCGATGGTGTCGAAACGTCCTTCCCATGCATCAAAATGACCCGTAATAGATATGAACATCGTGCGAATATCCGTGGGTGTGGGAGCTGAAGGTGGAAGAGGCTCATCATGCTCCATTTCATCATGATCGTCGGGAGTAGGAGCATCCGATTGCTTAAGTGGTGGTTGTCAATGAGCTTTTGGAACAAAGTCACCACCTTAAATTTCATATCCGATAAGTCCTATAGATTTGCGATCGATGTAGCAATATATGGTTACCATAATACTGGGGTCACATGAAAGATTGAGACCTTGAGTTTCGAAGTAGTAACTCAAGGCTATGCCATGGAGAAGACTATGAAAACCACGTACGCATAGGACGAGGTCCACAAATTTGAAGTAGGCTAAGTTCAAACAAGTGCCAGATTGAATCATATGTAGCCACCAATAATCCACGTCGCTAATCAAAGTATGTTTGGTTCCATATGGATGGAGCACATGTAAAATGATAAGATGGAGTAAGCGATCAACCAGAAGAATGAGCGTGGCTTTGTTGTGGGGGATGCGTAATGCGATGGGACCTGAGCCTTCATTGATGACGCCTTCATTCAAAAAACTGAAGGCAAAGGCGAGAGAAGTCATGTTGACTAAGAGATCTTATCGCAAAAGATAGGACCGAATAGTAATGACATTATCATGGTCATTAACAATGAGAGATGCATTACTAAAGAAGGCACGGACAAGATTTTCACGCAGTGAAACATTTAAGGAAAGGATTTTGGTCCATTCAAAGGTGTCAAAGGTCTAAAGGTAGGGATAGTTAATGGACTGTAGAAATGGAAAGTCGATGACATGACATTGTTTGATGGGCATCTGGGCATAAATGGTGGTGAAACACTCTTAAGCTTGTGTATCGTGAAAGCACAAGTCAAAGAAGGATTGATTTTGGGTCGAAGGTGGTTGACGAGTAGAAGAGGTGGAGGCACAGGTGATGAAACTTTGACGGTGTGCTGTTTGTTTGGTTTTGGGAGCCATGGTGTGTATGAAGACTTTTGTCGAACAGGTGGTAAGGGAATAGATTAAGTGGGTAAAAGGCTATTTGAGGAGTTTTGTTGCATAGGTGATAGGCATTAAAATTGGGTTACAATTGGTGTAATGTAAGGAGTGGATTCAAAATCAATCACACAAACAATGGTGGGGAACGGTTTAGGAATAAAACGAAATTGATTTTTTGAAAGAAATTTGGACGAAAGGGATGAATTTAGAGAGAGAAACAGTGAGGGTTAGAGTGATGGGAAGTGTCAAAATCTTGATGGTTTAGATGGTAATGAGTGCTTTTGAAATGGTTTTGGGTAAATGGGATAAAGGAATTTGGTTAATGGATCAATCGATTTTGAAAAGAAACTAAAGATGATGCGATTTGATAATTGGAGGATGGAGTGGGAGAGAGAGAGAGAGTATGAAGAGTTTTGTTTTAAATGGAAAAAAATCGCACGGGGGTTTCTAAATGAACAATAAGTATTGATACAGAAGCAGTAACGATACAAAGAATATTTTTGGGTTCTGTATCGATACAAGAAACTGGGTCCGAGACTTAGATCAAATTGTTGTTGCATCGATACACACTGAGAAGTATCGATATAGTGTATCAATACAGAAGGACAGGTATCGATACAAAGAACAAATCTGGGTTTGTATCGATACACTGAAAACAAGTCTCGATACACGAGAGAAAAATGTACAGGAATCGATACAGATGGCCTAATATGAGGTCATTTTTAACAAGATATCATCAAATTAGATGTAATTTTGATCCAGTTATCCGTTTAAAACATTTGAAAATATATCTTGGACCAAAATTAAGATCATTCAAGGCTTAATCAAGATGTAACAAAATTATCCAATAAAGTCATGACAATTGAGCATTATCAAACAAGCAAGTGTATAAAACTAGTTTTATCAAACTAAGCATTATGCAAATAATAGTAAGGCACAACATCAGGATTGGATCAAATTATGAATTTTAGGGTGTATTCATTAATCCAATTTCTCTTCTAATTGTGTAAAATCTATCCTTGTCAAGTGATATAGTGAAAATATCAGTTAATTGATGCAAGGTATTAACAAACTCAAGCACTATATCATTTTTTGCACATGATCTCTAATGAAATGATGTCCAATTTCTATGTGCTTGGACCTATAATGTTGGATTGGATTTTTGGTGAGACAAATGGCACTAGTTTTGTCACATTTAATTGGAATATGATCCATGGTAATGCCAAAATCCTCCATTTGTTGTTTTATCTATAAAATTTGGGCACAACAACTACCCGTGGATATGTATTCCGATTTGGTTGTGGATAAAGCAACACTATTTTGTTTCTTGGAAAACCAAGATATGAGCATATTTCCAAGAAATTGATATATTCCGGAAGTGTACTTCCTATCAACTTTTCATCCACCAAAATCTGCATCGGAGTAAGCATGTAAGACAAGGGATGATTCTTTTAGATACCATAGGCCTAGATTTGGAGTGTCTCTAACATATCTAAAAATTCTTTTTACGGTAATTAGATGAGACCTCGTGGTGATGATTGGTATTTAGCATATAGGCATACACTAAACATTATGTCCGGTCTACTTGCGGTAAGATATAGCAATAAGCCTATCATAGACCTATAAAGTTTAGAGTCAATGATTTTACCTTATTCATCATTTTCAAGCTTTGTTGAGGTACTCATAGGTGTAGAACAAGGCTTTGCTTCATCCATTTTAAACCTCTTGAGTAATTATTTGGTGTACTTAGCTTGATTGATGAAGATGCCATCTTTAGTTTGTTTAATTTGTAGCCCCAAGAAGAATGTCAATTCTCCTATCATGCTCATCTCGAACTCACCTTGCATTAACTTAGAAAATTCTTGACAAAGGGATTCATTAGTAGCACCAAAAAT
>JBBYHM010353755.1:0-23017 GCA_038381775.1 Adansonia rubrostipa | reverse complement strand
TCAATATCATGTATCCCAAATACAGAGAACATGATTGTAGTGCCTAATCATGAAAGAATAAAGATTATTACGAGAATCTAAGTTTGTCTCACTTGACGGTTCAACTTTGATTCTAGGAAAATGGTAGAGGGAAAAAGTTTTCTTGGAAAGCTAAGGCACCAACATCTTGTATCCCAACGAGGAAAACATGATTGCCATGCTGATTCACAAAAAAATAAAAATTATTAAAAGAATCCAAGTTTATCTTATTTGATGGACAAACTTTGATTCTATGGAAAATGTGGAAAGAAAAGCTTTTCTTGCCAAACCACAGCATCACTATCAAGTGTCCCAATGAGGCAAACATATGATTATGGTGCCAAATCACAAAAGAATAAAGATTATTACTAGAATCCAAGTTTGTCTCACTTGATAGTTGAATTTTGATTCTAAGGAAAATGGCAGGGGAAAAGCTTTTCTTGAAAACCCAAAGCACTAATAGCATGTTTCCCAGTGAGGACAACGTGATTGTCATGTCGATTCACATAAAAAATAAAGATTATTTCAAGAATCCAAGTTTGTCTCGTTTGATAGACGAACTTTGATTCTATGAAAATATGGAAAGAAAAGCTTTTCTTGCCAAACTAAGGCATCAGTATCAAGTATCCTAACGTGGAAAAGATGATTATGGTGCCCAATCATAAAAGAATAAAGATTATTACGAGAATCCAAGTTTGCCTCACTTGATAGATGAACTTTGATTTTAAGGAAAATGGTGGAGAGAAAGTCTTTTCTTGCAAAATCAAAGCACCAATATCTTGTATCCCAATGAGTAGAACATGATTGTAGTGCCTAATCACAAAAAAAAATGAATACTATTACAGGAATCCAAGTTTGTCTCATTTGACTAATGAACTTTGACTATAAAGAAAATGGTGGAAAAAAAGGCTTTTATTGCCAACCAAGCACCAATATCATGTATCCAAAGACAAAAGTGTGATTATAGTGCTCAATAACAAGAAAAATTGAAATTATTATGAGAATCAAAGTTTGTCTCATTTGACAGATAAGCTTTGATTACAAGGAAAATGGTGGAGAGTAAAGCTATTATTGCAAAAACAAAGCACCAATATCGTGTACTGAAAGAGGTGAACACGATTATAATGATCAATAAGAAAAAGAATAATATTATGAGAATCCAAGTTTGTCTCATTTAATAGATAAACTTTAATTCTAGAAAAAATGGTGGAAAGAAAAGCTTTTCTTGCCAAACCAAAGCATTAATATCATGTATCTCAATGAGGAAAACATAATGTAGTGCCTAATCACAAAAGGAATGAAGATTATTATGATAATCCAAGTTTGTCTCACTTGATGAATGAACTTTAATTGTAAAAAAAAATGTCAGAGTGAAAGCTTTTCTTGCCAAACCAAAGCACCAATATCGTGTATCTCAATGAAGAGAACATGATTGTAGTGCAAATAAAACGAGGGAGATTATGCAAGAATCCAAGTTTGTCTTGTTTGGCAGATGAACTTTGATTCTACAAAAAATGTGAAAAAAGAAGTTTTCTTATCAAGCCAAAGCATCAATATCATGTATCCCAATGAAGAGAATATGATTGTGGCATGCAATCACAAAAAGAATGAAAGATTATTATAAGAATCCAAGTTTATCTCATTTGATGAATAAACTTTGATTTTAAGGAAAATGGTGGAGGGAAAAGCTTTTCTTGGAAACCCAAAGCACGATTATCATGCATCCCAATGAGGAAAACATGATTGTCATACTGATTCACATAAAAAATGGAGATTATTATAAGAATCCAAGTTTGTCTCATTTACTTGATGAACTTTGATTCTATGGAAAATATGGAAAGAAAAGCTTTTCTTGTCGAACTGAAGCACTAAAATCATGTAGCCAAGGAGGAAAATGTGATTATAGTGCCTAATAACAAAAAAATAGAGATTATTATGAAAATCTAAGTTTGTCTCATTTGATAAACGAACATTTACTCTAGGGAAAATGGTAGAAAGAAAAGCTTCTTTTACTAAACCAAAACATCAATATCATGTATCCCAATAAGGAGAAAATGATTGCAGTGCCTAATCACAAAATGAATGAAGATTATTATGAGAATCCAAGTTTTTCTCATTTGATGGATAAACTTTGATTGTAAAGAAAATGGAGGACAAAATGCTTTTCCTGCCAAACCAAAGCACCAACATCGTGCATCGCAATAAGGAGAAGATGATTGTAGTGTGAATTAAAAAAAATAAAGATTATTACGAGAATCCAAAATTATCTTGTTTGACGGATGAGCTTTGATTCTATGGAGAATGTGGAAAAAAAAGCTTTTCTTGCCAAACCAAAACATCAGTATCATGTATCATAATGAGGAGAACATGATTGGGGTGCATAATCACAAAATAATGAATACTATTACGAGAATCCAAGTTTGTCTTATTTGAGGGATGAACTTTGATTATAAGGAAAATGGCAGAGAGAAAGCTTTTTTTGCCAAACTAAAACACCAATATCGTGCATCACAATGAGGATAATGTGATTATAGTGCGAATTAAAAAAATAGAGATTATTACGAGAATCCACGATTGTTTTGTTTGACAGATGAACTTTAATTCAATGGAAATGTCAAAAGAAAAGCTTTTCTTGCCAAACCAAAGCATCAGTACCATGTATCGCAATGAGGAGAACATGATTACGGTGCACAATCACAAAAAATGAATATTATCATTAGAATCCAAGTTTGTCTCATTTAACGAATGAACTTTGATTATAAGGAAAACGGTGGAGAGAATAGCTTTTATTGCCAAAACAAAGCACAAAGATCCTGTAGCCAAAACGAAGAATGTGATTGCAGTGCCCAATAACAAAAAAATATAGATTATTATAAGAATCTTAATTTATCTCGATTGTTGGATAAACTTTGATTTGAGGGAACATGGTGCGAAGAACAGCTTTTCTTGCCAAACCAAAGCATAAATATCATGTATCCTAATGAGGAGAACATGATTGTAGTGCCCAATCACAAAAAAATGAAGATTGCAGTGCCCAATCACAAAGCTCAAAGATCATGTAGCCAAAGCAGAGAACGTGACTTGCAGTGCCCAATAACAAAAAAATGGAAATTATTATGAGAATCTATGTTTGTCTCGATTAACGGATGAACTTTGATTCGAGGGAACATTGTGCAAAGAAAGGCTTTTCCTGCCAAAACAAGGCATCAATATCATGCATCCCAATAAGGAGAACATGATTGCGGTGCCCAATGACAAAACAAATGAAGATTATTATGACAATCCAAGGTCATCTCATTTGATGGATGAAATTTGATTGTAAGGAAAATGGCAGAGAGAAAGCTTTTCTTGTCAACCAAAGCACCAATATCGTCCATCGCAATGAGGAGAACATGATTATAGTGTGAATTAAAAAAATACAGATTATTATGGGAATCCAAGTTGTCTTGTTTGATAGACGAACCTTGATTTTATTGAAAATGCAAAAAAATGCATCTCTTGCCAAACCAAAGCATCAGTGTCATGTATCCCAGTATAGAGAACATGATTGTGGTGTCCAATCACAAAAAAAAATGAATATTATTACGAGAATCCAAGTTATGGAAAGAAATGCTTTTCTTGCCAAACTAAAGCATCAGCATCACGTATCCCAATGAAAAGAACATGATTGTGATGCCCAATCATAAAAGAATGAATACTATTATAGGAATCCAAGTTGCAGAAAGAACTTGCTAAACCAAAGCATCGGTGTCATGTTCACTAATAAGGAGAACATGATTATGGTGCCTAATCACAAAAAACTGAATATTATTATGAGAATCCAAGTTTGTCTCATTTCACAAATGAACTTTGATTATAAGGAAAATGATGGCGAGAAGAGCTTTTATTGCCAAACCAAAGTACAAAGATCGTGTAGCCAAAGCAAAGAACATGATTCCATTACCTAATAACAAACTTTAATTCTATGGAAAATCTAAAAAGAAAAGCTTTTCTTTCGAAACAAAGCATCAATAGCATGTATACCAATGAGGAGAACATGATTATAGTGCCCAATCACAAGATGAATAAAGATTATTATGAGAATTCAAGTTTGTCTCATTTGACAGATGAACTTTGATTGTAAGGAAAATGGTAGAGAGAAAGCTCTTCTTGCCAAACCAAAGCACCAATATCATGCATCCCACAGTGGTGAACATGATTGTAGTGTGGATTAAAAAAATAGAGGTTATTATGAGAATCCAGGATTATCTTGTTTGACAGAGAAACTTTGATTCTATGGGAAATATGGAAAGAAAAGCTTTTTTTGCCATACCAAAGCATTCGGGTCATGTGTCCCAATGAGGAAAAGATGATTGTGGTGCCTAATCATAAAAAAAATTGAATACTATCACGAAAATCCAAGTTTGTCTTATTTGATGGATAAACTTTGATTATAAGGGAAATAGTGGAGAACAAAGCTTTTATTGCTAAACAAAGGTATGAAGATCATGTAGCCAGAGCAAAGAACATGGTTGCAGTACACAATAACAAAAAAATGGAGATTATTATGAGAATCCAAGTTTATCTCCTTCGATGATGAACTTTGATTCAAGGGAAAATGGTAGACTGAAAAGCTTTTATTGCCAAATCAAAGCATGAAGCTCTTGTAGCTAAAGCAGAGAATGTGATTGCAGTGCCCAATAACAAAAAAATGGAGATTACTATAAGAATCCAAGTTTGTCCCATTTCATAGACGAACCTTGATGCAAGGTAAAATGGTAGAAAAAAAAAGCATTTCTTGCCAAGCCAATGCTTCAATATCATGTATCCTAATGAGGAGAACATGATTGCAGTGCCCCATTACAAAATAAAGATTATCACGAGAATCTATGTTTGTCTCATTTGATGGATGAACTTCGATTGTAAGGAAAATGGCAGACAGGAAGCTTTTCTTGCCAAACTAAAGCACATATATCATGCATCGCAATAAGGAGAACATGATTGTAATATGAATTAAAAAAATAAAGATTATAATGAGAATCCAAGATTATCTTGTTTGACTGATGAATTTTGATTCTATGGAAAATATGAAAAGAAAAGCTTTTCTTGCCAAACCAAGGAATCAATATTTTATATCCAAATAAGGAGAATACCATTGTGTGCGCAATCACAAAAAGAATGAAGATTATTATAAGAGTCTAAGTTTGTCTCATTTGACAGATGAACTTTGATTCTAAGGAAAATGGTGGAGGGAAAGGCTTTTCTTGGAAAGCCAAAGCACCAATATCATGTATCCCACTGAGGAGAACATGATTGTCATGCCGATTCACATAAAAAATGAAGATTATTACAAGAATCCAAGTTTGTCTCATTTGATGGACAAACTTTAATTCTATGGAAAATATGGAAAGAAAAGCTTTTCTTGCCAAACCAAATCATCAGTATCATGTATCCCAATGAGGAGAACATGATTGTTGTAAACAATCACAAAAAAATGAATATTATTATGAGAATCCAAGTTTGCCTTATTTGGTGGATGAACTTTGATTGTAAGGAAAATGGTGGAGGGAAAGCTTTTGTTACAAAACTAAAGCCCCAATATCATGCATCGCAATGAGGAGAACGTGATTGTAGTGCGAATTAAAAAAATAGAGATGCTTACAAGAATCCAAGATTGTCTTGTTTTGTAAATGATCTTTGATTCTATTGAAAATGAGGAAACAAAAGCTTTGCTTGCCAAACTAAACCATCAGTGTCATGTATCCCAATTAGGAGAAAATGACTGTGCTGCCCAATCACAAAAAAGTTAATATTATTAGAAGAATCCATGTTTGTCTTATTTGACAGATGAACTTTGATTATAAGGAAAATAATGGAGAGAAAAGCTTTCATTGCGAAACCAAAGCATGAAGATCATGTAGCCAAAGCGAAGAACTTGATTGCAATGCCTAATAATAAAACATGTGGATTATTATGAGAATCCAAGTTTATCTCTTTTGTCAGATGAACTTTGATTCGAGGGAAAATGGTGGAAAGAAAAGCTTTTCTTGCCAAACCAAAGGATCAATATCATGTATCCCAATGAGGAGAACATAATTGTAGTACCCAATCACAAAATCAGTGAAGATTATTATGAGAATCCATGCTTGTCTCATTTGATGGATAAACTTTGATTTTAAGGAAAATCGCAAAGGTAAAGCTTTTCTTATCAAATCAAAGCACCAATATCATCCATCGTAATGAGGAGAACATGATTATACTACGAATTAAAAAAATTAATATTATTACGAGGATCCAAGTTTGTCTCGTTGAGGAATAAACCTTGATTTTATGAAAAATGTGGATAGAAATGCTTTTCTTGCCAAACCAAAGCATCAGTGTCGTGTATTCCAAAGAGGAGAACATGACAATCGTCCCAATTTACAAAAAAATTTCAACTTATTACGAGAATCCAAGTTTATCCCATTTAATAGATGAACTTTAATTCTATGGAAATTTTGGATAGAAAAGCTTTTCTTGCTGAACCAAAGCATCAATATCATGTATCCCAATGAGGAGAACATGATTGTAGTGCTCAATCACAAAATGAATGAGGAATATTATGGGAATCCAAGTTTGTCTCATTTGACAGATGAACTTTGATCGCAAGGAAGATGACAAAGAGAAAGTTTTTCTTGCCAAGCCAAAGCCCTAATATCTTGTATTGCAATAAGGAGAACGTGATTGTAGTGCAAATTAAAAAAATGGATATTATTATAAGAATCCAAGATTATCTTGTTTGACAGACAAACTTTGATTCTATGGAAAATCTGGAAAGAAAAGCTTTTTTTGCGAAAGAAAAGCATTCATGTGATGTATCCCAATGAGGATAACATGATTTTGGTGCCTAATCACAAAAAAATGAATATTATTATGAGAATCCAAGTTTGTCTCATTTGACAGATAAACTTTAATTATAACAAAAATGGTGGAGAGAAAAGCTTTTATTGCCAAACCAAGGTGCGAAGATCATGCAGCCAAAGCAAAGAATGTGGTTGCAGCACCCAATAACAAAAAAATGGAGATTATTATGAGAATCCAAGTTTGTCTCCTTCGACAAGCAAACTTTTATTTGAGGGAAAATGGTGGACTGAAAAGCTTTGCTAAACCAAAGCACGAAAATCGTGTAGCCAAAGAGAAAAATGTGATTTTAGTGCCCTATAACAAAAAAATGGAGATTATTATGAGAATCCAAGTTTGTCTCATTTAACGGATGAACTTTGATTCGAGGTAAAATTATGGAAAGAAAAGCTTGTCTTGCCAAACTAAAGCTTCAATATCATGTATCCCAATAAAGAGAACATGATTGTAGTGCCTAATCACAAATGAAGATTATCACGAGAAACCATGTTTGTCTTATTTGACGGACAAACTTTGGTTGTAAGGAAAATGGCAGACAGAAAGCATTTCTTGCCAAACCAAAGCACTTATGTCGTGCATCGTAATAAGCAGAACATGATTGTAGTATGGATTAAAAAAATGAAGATTGTTATGAGAATCCAAGATTGTCTTATTTTATGGACAAACTTTGATTCTATGGAAAATGTGAAAAAAAAAGCTTTTCTTGCTAAACCAAATCATTAATATCATATATCCCAATAAGGAAAATACCATTGTTGTGTGCAATCACAAAAAGAATGAAGATTATTATGAGAATCCAAGTTTATCTCATTTGACGGATGAACTTTGATTCTAAGGACAATGGCAGAGGGAAAAGCTTTTCTTGGAAAGCCAAAGCACCAATATCATGTATCCCAATGAGGAGAACATGATTGTTATGCCGATTCACAAAAAAAAAGAGATTAATATGAGAATCCAAGTTTGTCTCATTTGATGGATGAACTTTGATTCTATGGATAATATGGAAAGAAGAGCTTTTTTTCCCAAGCCAAAGCATTAGTATCAGATATCCCAATGAGGAAAACATGATTATGGTGCCCAATCACAAAAGAATGAAGATTATCATGTGAATCCAAGTTTGTCTCATTTGATAGATGAACTTTGATTGTAAGGAAAATAGCAGACAGAAAGCTTTTCCTGCTAAACCAAAGCACTAATATTGTGCATCGCAATATGTAGTTGGAATTAAAAAAAATAGATATTATTATGCGAATCCAAGATTGTCTTGTTTGATAGATGAACTTTGATTCTATGGAAAATGTGGAAAGAAAAGCTTTTCTTCCCAAACCAAAGCATCAGTATCATGTATCCAAATGAGGAAAACATGATTATGGTGCGCAATCACAAAAAATGAATATTATTATAAGAATCCTAGTTTGCCTTAGTTGATGGACAAACTTTGATTATAGGGAAAATGGTAAAGAGATAGGTTTTCCTGCCAAACCAAAGCCCTAATATCATGCATCATAATGAGGAGAACGTGATTGTAGTGCGAAATAAAAAAATAGAGATTATGACGAGAATCCAAGATTGTCTTGTTTTACATACAAGCTTTGATTCTATGGAAGTGGAAAGAAAGCTTTTCTTGCTAAACCAAACCATCAGTGCCATGTATCCTAATTAGGAGTACTTGATTGTGGTGCCCAATCGCAAAAAATTGAATATTATTACGAGAATCAAAGTTTATCGCATTTGATAAATGAACTTTGATTCTATGGAAAATCTGGAAACAAAAGCTTTTCTTGTCAAACCAAAGCATCAATATCATGTATCCCAATGAGGGGAACATATTGCAGTGCCCAATCATAAAATGAATAAAGATTATTATAAGAATCCAAGTTTGTCTCATTTGATTGCAAGGAAGATGACAGAGAGAAAGCTTTTCTTGCCAAACCAAAGCACCAATATCATGCATCGCAATGAGGAAAATGTGACTGTAGTGTGAATTAAAAAAATTGATATTATTATAAGAATCCAAGATTGTCTTGTTTGACAAACAAACTTTGATTCTATGGCAATTTTGATAGAAAGCTTTTTTTACCTAACCAAAGCATCAGTGTCATGTATCCCAATGAGGAGAACATGATTGTAGTACCCAATCACAAAAAAATTAATATTATTATGAGAATTCGAGTTTGTCTTATTTGATAGATAAACTTTGATTTTAAGGAAAATGGTGGAGAAAAAAGCTTTTATTGCCAAACCAAGGCACAAAGATCGTTTAGCCAAAGTGAAGAATATGGTTGCAGTTCCCAATAACAAAAAAAAATAAAGATTATTAGTTGAATCCAAGTTTATCTTATTTGACAGATGAATTTTGATTCGAGGGAAAATGGTGGAATGAAAAGCTTTTATTACCAAACCAAAGCATGAAGATTATGTAGCCAAAGAGGAGAACATGATTGCAGTGCCCAATAAGAATACAATGGAGATTATTTTAAGAATCAAAGTTTATCTCATTTGACAGATGAACTTTGATTCGAGGTAAAATGGAGGATAGAAAATCTTTTCTTGCCAAACCAAAGCTTCAATATCATGTATCCCAATGAGGAGAACAAAATTGTAGTGCCCAATCACAAAATGAATGAAAATTATCACAAAAATCCATGTTTGTCTTATTTGAAGGATGGACTTTGATTGTAAGGAAAATAGCAGGCAAAAAGCTTTTCTTGCCAAACCAAAGCACCTATATCGTGCATCGCAATAAGGAGAACATGATTGTAGTGCCAATTAAAAAAATAAAGATTATTACGAGAATCCAAGATTGTCTTATTTGACTAACGAACATTGATTCTATGGAAAATATGGAAAAAAAGCTTTTCTTGCCAAACCAAAGCATCAAATATCGTGTATCCTAATGAAAAGAATATGATTGTGGTGCGCAATCACAAAAAAATGAAGATTATTATAGGAATCCAAGTTTATCTCATTTGATTGATGAACTTTGATTCTAAAGAAAGTGGAGGAGGGAAAAGCTTTTCTTGGAAAGCTAAAGCTCTAATATCATGTATCCTTACGAGGAAAGCATGGTTGTCATGCTAATTCACATAAAAAGTGGAGAATATTATGACAATCCAAGTTTGTCTCATTTGATGGGCGAACTTTAATTTTATTGAAAATATGGAAAGAAAAGCTATTCCTCCTAAACCAAAGCATCAATATCATGTATCCCAATGAGGAAAACATGATTATGGTGTGTAGTCACAAAAGAATGAAGATTATTATGAGAATCCAAGTTTGTCTCATTTGACGGATGAACTTTTATGATAAGGGAAATGGCAGACTAAAAACTTTTCCTGCCAAACCAAAGCACCAATTTTGTGCATTGCAAAAAGGAGAAGATGATTGTAGTGCAAATTAAAAAACTAGAGATTATTACGAGAATCCAAGATTATCTTGTTTGACAGACGAACTTTGATTCCATGGAAAATGTGTAAAGAAAAGCATTTCTTGCCAAACTAAAGCATCAGTATTATGTATTCCAATGAGTAGAACATGATTGCGCTGCGCAATAAAAAAATGAATATTATTATCGAGAACCCAAGTTTGTCTCATTTAATGGATGAACTTTGATTGTAAGGCAAATGGTAGAGACAAAGCTTTTCTTGCTAAACCAAAGCACAAATATTGTGCATCGTAATAAGGAGAACATGATTGTAGTGCGAATTAAGAAATAGAGATTATTACAAGAATCCAAGATTATCTTTTTTTGCGGATGAACTTTGATTCTATGGAAAATGTGAAAAGAAAAGTTTTTCTTGCAAAACCATTTATCAGTGTCATGTATCCCAATGAGGAGATCATGATTATGGTGCCCAATCACAAAAAAATGAATATTATTACAAGAATCCAAGTTTGTCTCTTTTGACAGTTGAACTTTGATTATGAGGAAAATGGTGGAAAGAAAAGCTTTTATATCAAACTAAAGCACAAAGATCGTGTAACCAAAGCGGAGAACATGATTGTAGTATCCAACAACAAAAAAGAGGAGATTATTACAAGGATCCAAGTTTGTCTTGTTTGGCATACGAACTTTAATTCGAGGGAAAATGTTAAAAATAAAAGCTTTTCTTACCAAACCAAAGAATCCATATCATGTATCCAATGAGGAAAACATGATTCTTTGCCCAATCACAAAATGAGTGAAAGTTTTTATGAGAATCCAAGCTTGTGTCATTTGATGGATGAACTTTGATTATAAGCAAAATGACAGAGAGAAAGCTTTTCTTGCCTAACCATAGCACCAATATCGTCCATCGCAATGAGGAGAACATGATTTAGTGTGAATTAAAAAAATAGAGATTATTACGAGAATCCAAGTTTGTCTCATCTTATTGTGAACCTTGATTTTATAGCAAATGTGGAAAAAAATGCTTTGCTTGCCAAACCAAAGTATCAATGTCATGTATCCTAATGAGGAGAACATGATTATGGAGCCCAATCACAAGAAAAATGAATATTATTACGAGAATCCAAGTTTGTCTCATTTGACGGATGACCTTTGATTATAAGGAAAATGGTGGAGAGAAAAGCTTTTATTGCCAAACCAAAGCACAAAGATCTTGTAGCCAAAGTGAAGAACATGATTGCAGTGCCCAATAACAAAAAAATGGAGACTATTACAAGAATTTGAGTTTGTCTTATATGGCAGACAAACTTTGGTTTGAGGGAAAATGGTGGAACAAAAATCTTCTCTTGCCAAACCAAAGCATTAATATCATGTATCCCAATAAGGGGAACAAGATTGTAGTGCCCAATCACAAAATAAATGAAGATTATTATAAGAATCTAAGCTTCTCACATTTGATGGATGAATTTTGATTAAAAGCAAAATGGCAGAGAGAAAACTTTTCTTGCCAAACCAAAGCACCAATATCATGCATCGCAATGAGGAGAACCTGATTGTAGTGCGAATTAAAAGAATAAAGATTATGATGAGAATCCAAGATTGTCTTATTTGACGAATGAACTTTGATTCTACGGAAAATATTGAAAAAAAAAGCTTTTCTTGCCAAATGAAAGCATCAGTATCATGTATCCCAATGAGGAAAACATGATTGTGGTGCCCAATCACAAAAAAATGAATATTATTACAAGAATCCAAGTTTGTCTCATTTGATGGCTAGACGTTAATTCCAAGGAAAATAGTGGAAGGAAAAGCTTTTCTTAGAAAGCCAAAGCACCAATATCATGTATCCCAAGAATGAGAACATGATTGTCATGCTGATTTACCAAAAAAATGGAAATTATTATAAGAATCCAAGTTTGTCTTATCTGATGGACGAACTTTGATTATATGGAAAATCTGAAAAGAAAAGCTTTTTTTGTCAAACCAAAGCATCAATATCATGTATCCCAATGAGGAGAACTTGATTGTAGTGCCTAATCACAAAATGAATGAAGATTATTACTTGAATCTGAATTTTTCTCATTTGACGGATGAACTTTGATTATAGGGAAAATGATGGAGAAAAAGCTTATCTTACCAAACCAAAGCGCCAATATCATGGATCACATTGAGGAGAATGTGATTTTAGTGCAAATTTAAAAAATAAAGATTATTATGAGATTCTAAGATTATCTTATTTGACAGACGAACTTTGATACTATCAAAAATGTGGAAAGAAAAGTTTTTTTTGCCAAACCAAAGCATTAGTGTCATATATCCTAATAGTTATGGTATCCAATCACAAAAAAATGAATATTATTACAAGAATCCAAGTTGTCTTATTTGACAGATGAACTTTGATTATAAGGAAAATGGTGGAGAGAAATCTTTTATTGCTAACCCAAAGCACGAAGATCGTGTAGCCAAAGCGAAGAATGCGATTGCAGTGCCCAATAATAAAAAAATAGAGATTATTATGAGAATCCAAGTTTATCTTGTTTGACGGACAAACTTTGATTCAAGGGAAAATAATGGAAAAAAAAAAGCTTTTCTTGCCAAAGCAAAGCATCAATATCATGTATCCCAATGAGCAAAACATGATTGTAGTGCCCAATCACAACATGAATAAAGATTATCACGAGAATTTATGTTTGTCTCATTTGATGGAAGAACTTCAATTGTAAGGAAAATGGCAGATATAAAGCTTTTCTTGCCAAACTAAAGCACCAATATCATGCATCGCAATGAGGAGAACATGATTGTAGTGCGAATTAAAAAATGAAGATTACTATGAGAATCCAAGATTGTCTTATTTGACGGATGAACTTTGATTCTATGGAAAATGTAGAAAGAAAAGATTTTCCTATCAAACCAAAGCATCAATATCTTGTATCCTAGTGAGGACAATATGATTGTGGTGTGCAATAACATAAAGAATGAAGATTATTATGAGAATCGAAGTTTATCTCATTTGATGGATGAACTTTGATTCTAAGGAAAATGGTGGAGTGAAAAGCTTTTCTTGGAAAGCCAAAGCACCAATATCATGTATCTCAATAAGCAAAACACTATTGTCATGCCGATTCACATAACTAATGGAGATTATTCCAAAATCCAAGTTGTCTCATTTGATGGATGAACTTTGATTCTACGAAAAATATGGAAAGAAAAGCTTTTCTTCCTAAACCAAAGCATTAGTATCATGTATCCCAATGAAGAAAATATGATTATGGCACCCAATCACAAAAGAATGAAGATTATTACAAGAATCGAAGTCTACCTTATTTGACGGATGAACTTTGATTGTAAGAAAAATGGCAAACGAAAGCTTTCCATGCCAAACCAAAGCACTAGTATCGTGCATCGTAATATGGAGAACGTGATTGTAGTGCGAATTAAAAGAATAAAGATTATTATGAGAATCTAAGTTTACCTCATTTGATGGATGAACCTTGATTTTATGAAAAACGCAAAAAGAAATGCTTTTCTTGCCAAACCAAAGCATCAGCGTCATGTATCCTAATGAGGAGAACATGATTGTGGTGCCCAATCATAAAAAGATGAATGTTATTACGAGAATCTAAGTTTATCTCATTTGATGGATAAACTTTGTTTATAAGGAAATTTATGGAGATAAAAGCTTTTATTGCCAGGCCAAAGCATAAAGATTGTGTAGCCAAAGCGGAGAACATCATTGCAGTGCCTAATAGCAAAAAATGGAGATTATTACAAAAATCCAAGTTTGTCTCGTTTGATAGATATACTTTGACTCAAGGAAAAATGGCAGAAAGACAAGCTTTTCATGCCAAATCAAAGCTTCAATATCATGTATCTCAATGAGGAGAACATGATTATAGTGCCTAATCACAAAATGAATGAAGATTCTTATGAGAACCTAAGCTTGTCTCATTTGATGGATGAACTTTGATTGTAAGGAAAATGGCAGAGAGAAGGCTTTTATTACCAAGCCAAAGCACTAATATCGTGCATAGCAATAAGGAGAACATGATTGTAGTATGAATTAAAAAAAATAGAGATTATTACGAGAATCAAAATTTGTCTCATTTGATAGATGAACTTTGATTAGAGGGAAAATGGTGGAAAGAAAAGCTTTTCCGCCAAGCCAAAGCATCAATATCATGCATCCCAAATAAGGAGAACATGATTATAGTGCCCAATCACAAAATGAATGAAGATTATTATGAGAATCCAAGCTTGACATATTTGATGGATGAACTTTGATTGTAAGGAAAATGGCCAGGAGGAAGCCTTTCTTTCCAAACCAAAGCACCAATATTATGCATCGCAATGAGGAGAACAAGAGTGTAGTGTGAATTAAAAAAATAGAGATTATTTTGAGAATCCAAGATTGTCTTGTTTAACGGATGAACTTTAATTTTATGGAAAATGTGGAAAGAAAAGCTTTTCTTGCCAAACCAAAGCATCAGTATTAAGTATCTCAATGCAGAAAACAAGATTATGGTGCCCAATCACAAAAGAATGAAGATTATTATGAGAATCCAAGTTTGTCTCACTTGACAGCTGAACTTTGATTCTGAGGAAAATAGTGGATGGAAAAAGTTTTCTTGGAATGCCAAAGCACCAACATCATGTATCCTAACGAGGAGAACATGATTGCAATGCCGATTCCTATAAAAAATACAGATTATTACAAGAATCCAAGTTTATCCCATTTGTTGGATGAATTTTGATTCTATGGAAAATGTGGAAAGAAAAGCTTTTTGTGCCAAACCGAGGCATCAATATCAAGTATCCCAATGAGGAAAACATGATTATGGTGCGCAATCACAAAAGAATGAGGATTATTATGAGAATCCAAGTTTGTCTCAATTAACAGTTGAATTTTGATTCCAAGGAAAATGGTGGAGGGAAAAGATTTTCTTGGAAATTCAAAGCACTAATAGCATGTATCCCAATAAGGAGAACATGATTATCATACTGATTCACATAAAATATTGAGATTATTTCAAGAATCCAAGTTTATCTTGTTTGATAAATGAACTTTGATTCTATGGAAAATGTGGAAAGAAAAGCTTTTCTTGCTAAACCAAGGCCTCAATATCAAGTATCCCAATGAGGAAAACATGATTATGGTGCCCAATCACAAAAGAATAAAGATTATTACGAGAATCTCACTTAATGGATGAACTTTGATTATAAGGAAAATGGTGGAGAGAAAACCTTTTCTTGCTAAATCAGAGCACCAATATCTTGTATCCCAATGAGTAGAACATAATTGTAGTGCCCAGTCAGAAAAAGAGAAGTGATTATTATAAGAGTCATCATTTGTCTTAGTTGATGGGTGGACTTTGATTGTAAGGAAAATGATGGAGGAAAGCTCTTCTTGGAAAGCCAAAGCACCAATATCATGTATCCCAATTAGGAGAACATGGTTGTGGCGCCCAATTACAAAAATTTAAATATTATTAGGGGAATCCAACTTTGTCTCATTTGATGGATGAACTTTGATTATAAGGAAAATAGTGGAGAGGAAAGCTTTTATTGCCAAACCAAAGCACCAATATCGTGTACCCAAAGATGAGAGAGTGATTATAGTGCTCAATAACAAAAAATGAGATTATTACGAGAATCTAAGTTTGTCTCATTTAATGGATGACCTTTGATTATGAGGAACGTGGCAGAGAGAAAAGCTTTTATTGCCAAAACAAAGCACTAGTATCGTGTACCCAAAGAGGTGAACATGATTATAGTGATTAATAACAAAAAGTGAAGATTATTACAAGAATCCAAGTTTATCTTGTTTGACGGATGAACTTTGATTCTAGGAAAAATGGTGGAAAGAAAAGATTTTCGTGCCAAATCAAAGCATCAATATCATGTATCTCAATGAGGAGAATATTATGTTGTGCCCAATCACAAAAAAAATGATGATTATTATGAAAATCTAAGTTTGTCTCATTTGATGGATGAACTTTGATTATAAGGAAAATATTAGAGTGAAAGCTTTTCTTGTCAAACCAAAGCACCAATATCATGCATCACAATGAGGTGAACATGATTGTAGTGTGAAATAAAAAAATGGATATTATAATGAGAATCCAAGTTTGTCTTTTTTGATAGATGAACTTTGATTCTATGGAAAATGTGAAAAAAAAAAGCTTTTCTTGCCAAGCCAAAGCATCAATATCATATATCCCAATGAGAGGAATATGATTGTGGTGCGCAATCACAAAAAGAATGAAAATTACTATAAGAATCCAAGTTTGTCTCATTTGATAGATGAACTTTGATTCTAAGGAAAATGGTGGAGGGAAAAGCTTGTCTTAGAAAGCCAAAGCACCAATATCATGTATCCTAGTGAGGAGAACATGATTGCCATGCCGATTCACATAAAAAATGGAGATTATTACGAGAATCCAAGTTTATCTCATTTGATGGATGAACTTTGATTCTATGGAAAATATGGAAAAAAAAAGCTTTTTTTCACAAGCCAAAGCATCAGCATCATGTATCCCAATAAGGAAAACATGATTATGGTGCCCAATCATAAAAAAATAAAGATTATTACATGAATCTAAGTTTGTCTTATTTGACAGATGAACTTTAATTATAAGGAAAAGGGTAGAGAGAAAAGCTTTTCCTGCCAAACCAAACCACCAAGATCGTGTAGCAAAGGAGGGAAACGTGATTGTAGTGCCCAATAACAAAAAAATGGAGATTATTACAAAAATCCAAATTTGTTTCATTTGATAGATGAACTTTTATTCTAGGGAAAATGGTGGAAAGAAAAGTTTCTCTTGTCGAACAAAAACATCAATATCATGTATCCCAATAAGGAGAACATGATTGTAGTGCCCAATCACAAAATGAATAAAGATTTTAATAAGAATCCAAGTCTATCTCATTTGATGGATGAACTTTGATTGTAAAAAAATGGCAGATAGGAAGCTTTTCTTGCCAACTCGAAGCCCTAATATCATGCATCATAATGAGGAGAAGATGATTGTAGCGCGAATTAAAAAAATAGAGATTATTATCAGAATCCAAGATTGTCTTATTTGACGTAAAAACTTTGACTCTATGGAAAATATGGAAAGAAATACTTTTCCTACCAAACCAAAGCATCGTATCATGTATCACAACGAGGAGAACATGAATGGGGTACGCAGTCATAAAAAATGAATATTATTATGAGAATCTAAGTTTTGTCTCATTTGACAGATGAATTTTAATTATAAGAAAAATGGCAGAGAGAAAGCTTTTTTTGCCAACCAAAGAACTAATATCATGCATCATAATAAGGAGAATGTGATTGTAGTGCAAATTAAAAGAATGGAGATTATTACAAGAATCCACGATTGTGTTATTTGACGGATGAACTTTGATTCTATGGAAATGTCAAAAGACAAGGTTTTCTTGCCAAAAGCATCAGTATCATGTATCCCAATGAGGAAAACATGATTGTGGTGCACAATCACAAAAAAATGAATATTATTATAGGAATCCAAGTTTGTCTCTTTTGATGGATGAACTTTGATTATAAGACAAATGGTGGAAAGAATAGCTTTTACTGCCAAAGCAAAGCATGAAGATCATGTAACCAAAGCAGAGAACGTGATTACAATGCCCAATAACAAAAAAATAAGGATTATTATAAGAATCTAAGTTTGTCTCGATTGACGGATGAACTTTGGTCCGAGGGAAAATGGTGCAAAGAAAAGCTTTTCCCGCCAATTCAAAGCATCAATATCATGTATCACAATAAGGAGGACATGATTGTAGTGCCCAATCAGAAAATGAATGAAGATTATTAAGATGATCCAAGCTCACCTCATTTGATGGATAAACTTTGATTGAAAGGAAAATGGCAGAGAGAATGCTTTTTTTGCCATTCCAAAGCACTAATGTCATCCATCGCAATGAGGAGAACATGATTGTAGTGAAATTAAAAAAAAATGGAGATTATTACGAGAATCCAAGTTAGTCTTGTCTAACAGATGAACCTTGATTTTAAGAAAAATGTGGAAAGAAATGCTTTTCTTGCCAAACCAAAGCATCAGTGTCATGTATCTAAATGAGGAGAACATGATTATGGTGCCCAATCACAAAAAAATGGATATTATTATGAGAATCCAAGTTTTTCTTATTTGACGGATGAACTTTGATTGTAAGGAAAATGGTGGAGAGAAAAGTTTTATTACAAAACCAAGGTACAAAGATCATGTTGCTAAAGCGAAGAATGTGGTTGCTATACCCAATAACAAAAAAATAGAGATTATTATGAGAATCCAAGTTTATCTCCTTCGATGGACGAACTTTGCTTCAAGGGAAAATGGTGGAATGAAAAGCTTTTATTGCCAAACCAAGGCACATAGATCATGTGGCCACAGCAGAGAATGATTACAATGCACAATAACAAAAAATAGAGATTATTATGAGAATCCAAGTTTGTCTTATTTGATGGACAAACTGTGATTCGAGCTAAAATGGTAGAAAGCAAAACTTTTCTTGCCAAACCAAAGCTTCTATATCATGTATCCCAATGAGAAGAACATGATTGCAGTGCCCAATTATAAAATGAAGATTATCACTAGAATCCATGTTTATCTCATTTGACGGACGAACTTTGATTACAAAGAAAACGATAAACATAAAGCTTTTCTTGCCAAATCAAAGCACCTATATCGTTCATCGCAATAAGGAGAACATGACTATGTATGAATTAAAAAATAAATATTATTATAAGAGGCCAAGATTGTCTTGTTTGACTAACAAAACTTGATTCTATGAAAAATGTGGAAAGAAAAGCTTTTCCTCCTAATCCAAAGCATTAATATCATTTATCCTAATAAGGAGAATACGATTGCAATACGCAATCACAAAAAAAATGAAGATTATTATAAGAATCTAAGTTTGTCTCATTTAACGGTGAGCTTTGATTCTAAGGAAAATGGTGCAGGGAAAAGCTTTTTTTTGAAAAGCCAAAGCTCCAATATCATGTATCCTAATGAGGAAAACATGATTGTCATGTCAATTCACATAAAAATGGAGATTATTATAAGAATCCAATTTTGTCTCATTTGATGGACTTACTTTGATTCTATGGAAAATATGGAAAGAAAAGTTTTCTTCCTAAGCCAAAGCATTAGTATCACGTATCAAAATGAGGAAAACATGATTATGGTGCCCAATCATAAAAGAATGAAAATTATTATGTGAATCCAAGTTTGTTTGATTTGACAGACAAACCTTGATTGTAAGGAAAATGACGGATAGAAAACTTTTCCTGCCAACCCAAAGCAGCAATATTATGCATCATAATATAGAGAACATGATTGTAGTGTGAATTAAAAAAAGAAAGATTATTATGAGAATCCAAGATTATCTTGTGTGACGAACGAACTTTGCTTTATGGAAAATGTGGAAAGAAAAGCTTTTCTTGCTAAACCAAAGGATCAATATCATGCATCCCAATGAGAAGAATATGATTATGGTGCGCAATCACAAAAAAATGAATATTATTATGACAATCCAAGTTTACCTTATTTGATGGATGAACTTTGATTGTAAGAAAAATGGAAGAGTGAAAGCTTTTCTTGCCAAACGAAACGCCTAATATTGTGCATCGTAAAGAGGAGAACATGATTATAGCTAGAATTAAAAAAAGGAGATTATTACAAGAATCCAAGATTGTTTTGTTTTGCAGGTGAACTATGATTCTATGGAAAATATGGAAAGAAAAGCTTTTCTTGCCAAACCAAACCATTAGTGTCATGTATCCTAATAAGGGAAACATGATTGTGGTGCCCAATCACAAAAAAATGGATATTATTATGAGAATCCAAGTTTGTCTTATTTGACAGATGAACTTTGATTATAAGGAAAATTATGGAGAGAAAAGCTTATATTGCTAAACCAAAGCATGAAGATCACGTAGCCAAACAGAGAACTTGATTGTAGTGCGTAATAACAAAAAAGTAGAGATTATTACGAGAATCCAAGTTTGTCTCATTTGACATACAAACTTAGATTCGAGGGAAAATGGTGGAAAAAAAGGCTTCTCTTGCCAAACCAGAGCATCAATATCATATATCCCAATAGGGAGAACATGATTGTAGTACCCAATCACAAAATAAATGAAGATTATTATGAGAATCCAAGCTTATCTCATTTGATGGATGAACTTTGATTGTAAGGAAAATTGTAGAGAGAAAGCTTTTCTTGTTAAACCAAAGCACCAATATTGTGCATCGTAATGAGAAGAACATGATGTAGTGCAAATTAAAAAAATAGAGATTATTATGAGAATCTAAGGTTGTCTTGTTTAACGGATGAACTTTGATTTTATGGAAAATGTAGAAAGAAAAGCTTTTCTTGCCAAACCTAAGCATTAGTGTCATGTATCCTAATGAGGAAAACATGATTGTAGTGGCTAATCACAAAAAATGAATATTATTACAGGAATCCCAGTTTGTCTCGTTTAACGGATGAACTTTGATTATAAGGAAAATATGGAGAAAGAAGCTTTTATTGCCAAACCAAAGCAGGAAGATCACATAGCCAAAGCAGAGAACATAATTATAGTGCCCAATATAAAGAAAATGAGGATTATTATGAGAATCCAAGTTTGCCTCATTTGATGGATAAACTTTGATTCTAGGAAAATGGTGGAAAGTAAAGCTTTTCTTGCCAAATCAAAGCATCAATATCATGTATCTTAATGAGGAAAGCATGATATAGTGCCCAATCACAAAAAGAATGAAGATTATTATGAGAATTCAAATTTCTATCATTTGACAAATGAGCTTTGATTGTAAGGAAAATGGTAGAGAGAAAGCTTTTGTTGCCAAACCAAACACCAATATCGTGTATTGCAATAAGGGGAGCATGATTGTGGTGTGAATACAAAAAATAGAGATTATTACGAGAATGCAGGTTTGTCTTGTTTGATGGACAAACTTTAATTCTATGGAAAATGTGAAAAGAAAAGCTTTTCTTGCCGAACCAAAGCATCAATATCATGTATCCTAATGAGGAGAATAGGATTGCGGTGTCCAATCACAAAAAAATTAATATTATTACAAGAATCCAAGTTTATTTCATTTGATAGCTGAACTTTCATTCTAAGGAAAATGGGAAAAGGAAAAGCTTTTCTTGGAAAGCGAAAACAGCAATATCATGCATCCCAATAAGGAGAACATGATTGTCATGCCAATTCACATAAAAAATGGAGATTATTACGAGGATGCAAGTTTGCCTCATTTGATGGACAAACTTTGATTCTATGGAAATTATGGAAAAAAAAGCTTTTCTTGCCAAACCGAAGCATCGGTATCATGTATCCCAATAAGGAATACATGATTATGGTGCCCACAATCATAAAAGAATGAAGATTGTTACAAGAATCCAAGTTTATCTCAGATGACAGATGAACTTTAATTATAAGGTCAAGGGTGGAGAGAAAAGCTTTTCATGCCAAACCAAAGCAACAAGATCGTGTAGCAAAAGAGAAGAACATGATTGTATTGCCCAATAACAAGAAAATGAAGATTATTATGAGAATCTAAGTTTGCCTCTTTTGATGCATAAACTTTTATTTCAGGGAAAATGGTAAAAAGAAAAGCTTTTATTGCCAAACGAAAGCACTGATATCATGTATCCCAATGAGGAGAGCATGATTGTAATGCCCAATCACAAAATGAATGAAGATTATTGCGAGAATCCAAGTTTACCTCATTTGATGGATGATCTTTGATTGTAAGGAAAATGGCAGACAAAAAGCTTTTCCTACCAAATTGAAGCACCAATATCGTGGATCACAATAAGGAGAACATGATTATTGTGTGAATTAAAAAAATAAAGATAATTACAATAATCCAAGATTGTCTTGTTTGACGGATGAACTTTGATTCTACAAAAAATGTGGAAAGAAAAGCTTTTCTTGCTAAACCAAAGCATCAGTATCATGCATCCTAATAAGGAAAACATGATTGTGCTATGCAATCACAAGAAAATGAATATTATTACGAGAATCCAAGTTTGTGTCATTTGACGGATGAGCATTGATTGTGAGGAAAATGATGGAAATAAAGCTTTTCTTGCTAAACCAAATCACCAATATCATTTATCCTAATGAGGAGAACATAATCACAAAAAAATGGAGATTATTATAAGAATCCAAGTTTGTCTCATCTGGCAGATGAACCTTGATTTTATGGAAAATGTGGAAAGAAATGCTTTTCTTGCCAAACCAAAGCATTAGTGTCATGTATCCCAATAAGGAGAACATAATTATGATGCCCGATCATAAGAAAATGAATATTAGTATGATAATCCAAGTTTGTCTTATTTGATTGATGAACTTTGATTATAAGGAAAATGGTAGAGAGAAAAGCTTTTATTGCCAAACCAAAGCATGAAGATCGTGTTGCCAAGGTAGAGAACGTGATTGCAGTGATCAATAACAAGAAAATAAAGATTATTACGAGAATCAAAGTTTGTCTTGTTTGACAGATGAACTTTGATTTGAGGGAAAATGGTGAAAAGTAAAGCTTTTCTTGACAAACCAATGCATAAATATCATGTATCCCAATGAGGAGAGTGCCTAGCCATAAAATGAATGAAGATTATTATTAGAACCCAAGCTTGTGTCATTTGATGGATGAACTTTGATTGCAAGGAAAATGGCAGAAAAAAAGTTTTTCTTGCCAA
>JBBYHM010353735.1:0-23029 GCA_038381775.1 Adansonia rubrostipa | reverse complement strand
GAGGCAAATCTCCTGAAAGAGCGGGTTCTGCAGAACAAGTGACATCTCCAAGATCAAAGTGCAAATTCAAGTATTGTTGTTTCTAAGTTCTAATTCCTACTCCCAAGTCCTTTTGTTTAATGCTAAATTTTCAATTGAATTGATTACATATTGATTGGATTGGTATATTTGTTCAGTTCATTGTCAACATTAACTCTTTCTTTTGTTTCATGTGTTGGCCAGTAAGAAATGAAAAATTTTTCAAGGCACCTATTGATTTGCTCCAAGTATCTTGATAGTTTGTGCTTCCGTATCTGACTTATACTTAAATATAAAGATATAATCCTT
The DNA here is from genome assembly GCA_038381775.1 of Adansonia rubrostipa. Lineage (NCBI taxonomy): Eukaryota > Viridiplantae > Streptophyta > Magnoliopsida > Malvales > Malvaceae > Adansonia > Adansonia rubrostipa. The sequence goes on along the minus strand of JBBYHM010353735.1, from coordinate 22,702 downwards.
TGAATCTCTAAATACATGAAAAAAAATTTAAAAAAATTAAATATAATTATATTAAACATATACCCGTATTTGATAACAAAACTCGAGTCAAGTAGCGTAGTTTTGAACTATAGCTAATTGTCAAATGTACTTTGTTAATTCATAAAACTGGCTATGAAAATGAGACCCAAGAAGCCCAATCGAATACATTTAATGAACAGAATTTGTAGCAATTCGATTACAGCATAATTTTCTTCAATTCACTAATAAGATTTGAATTTTTTTTTTTTAAAAAAAGAAAAAAGAAATTAAAACTTTGAGACTGATTCCTAATGCTAAGATACAGACAAAGATTAGATCACTGATTTCCCTTAAGCGCTAGCCTAACCAACGAAACTATGCAACTTATTTATCTACCATTCATCGAACTTTATTTTCTCACACAGGGTCATGAATCTTTGATTTCAGTGTCTCTCAGGAGCATTTTCAGAAACTCATCTTGCGCTGAGGCTGCGAGTGTATGACCACGCCCTCTCGAATTCAGCCGCATATGGTTTTTCAAATTTCCGGTCAGGTCCCCCCTTAAGAACATCTCTTTTCAAAGAGGAAGGTGCCCCTCCGGGGCTTCCTCCCGTGACTGGAGCTGAAGAACATAAGGCTGGTGTTGCGAAAGGAGAGGCATATGGAGTGTACTGAACCGAGAAGGGGCTCGGAGACATTAGATTCTGCATCAGACGACCACTCAAACCGCTTCGTTTCTCCTGCAGCTGTGCAGCGCTTGATTAGCATCATCGACATAAAGGACATCATCTATTCTTGCCATAATGTTAAAGGCTAAGCTCTCCATCACCCTTGAGTAGCTTTCAAGAATTGATTGCCCAACGTCCTGCAATTATAAAGATAATAAAAGTGGGGGTATTTTCAGTGTTGCTTACTAAAGTTTTCTTCCTAAAACAAGAAGAAGTTTGCTAACCATAAATGTACCAACATTGTGGGAACCACGGCCACATAATGTACCAGCAAGTAAAGGATATTCGCCTAATGTTAAGACTTTAAATCCACTCGCTATAGGTCATGGTCCGTCCCAAAGATGATTGGTGGTTCATATTTGTAAAGATGGAAGCAACATGATTTAGTTCTATCCTCACCAACTAAACAAGGAGGTCGCAAATCACATTTATTTGGCCACATCGTTTGACAGACACGTGCTAGAACAGTTCTCTGATGAGAGTGAACAATACAGTAATACGGATGATTCGTTGCAATATACCTTATTATATTGAATTTTGTTCATATCCAATGCTGTCTGTGGAAGACCAGGGAAACGAAGCCTCAAGCTATTTAACAGGGTCTCAGCTCTTTCTGCCAGAAAATTATTCTTTTCACCGTCGGCGACAAGGCTCTTGACCTTTCCACTCCATGAAGAATGCCTAACTTTGACGTGATTCACATGTTTCTTAAGATCTTTTTGCTTCCATACATGTACCGCTGCCTCAATCCTGTCAGCTATTTCCAGAATGTGATGTTCTTTTGACAGATCTAGGCAATCGAGCAGATATTCTGGTAAGAAATCATCGGCTGTTATGTAGCAGTAGATGATATCTCCTAGACAAGTTTTTCCGTTCTGATGGCAATTGGACATCACAATGGCAAGGAAAATTTGTTAAACTTGGAGAACAGGGTTCATAATAATTGTCAGAGAGAATTGATTTTCAACTATGATTGAATGCTACATCAAAATCTACCAGTTATTTCGACGATTAATGGGAGAAACCTAATCATTCATGATGTATATCAACATTGAGTACTAACCATTGATTAACATTCGAGTATTATTACCCAAAAAGAGAACGAATACATGATAGCTAATGTGGCTTTTAGCAATACTGCAAAAGTGTTGCTATTTGAGAAACACAGTCACACACCTTCGGTAAAGTCTCCAAGTAAGCCGCAGGTATTTCCATCTCTGCAAGCACACTGCTATTAATCGCCATGGCTGCCTTCAGAATTTGGTTTGTGCAATCCTTGCATTGCTGCAACTTCTTCCTAGCATCCTCGGACAAACCATTTGGTGGCACTCTCGGACATGGCAACCACCACTTCTCTTCCTGCCTAATTGAGGGCCTCCCTCCAGAATCAGATGATGGAAAAGCATCACAGTCACTACCATCACCCACAACTATCCCCCGATCAACATACCAAAACTCCGTCTCGCGAAACCCATCAAGCATGGTAATCAACATTGCATCAAGCTTCTTAAGGGCAGGAAGGTTTATATACAAATCCAAGCGTGGCCTTGTCGCCATGGCTTCAAATGTGCCTCCCCCGGGAAATTGTTGTATCGACGGTACAAGCTCAACGATCGAATCGCTCACGCACAAGAGCCACTCCATTTCTCTCCTCCACATTGCCTTCTTCCGCTGAGCTAATGGCTCTAATCTCCATAACTCGCCAAAGACGGTTGCTGCCATCGGCAAACAAAGAATGCCATTTTGGCTTAAACGACACTTAGAGAACACATTTAAACATGTAAGTACAATAAATCATAATCAAAATCACACCAACCAGAGAGATTTGTGATCGCATTCGAAATAGCAAGTGCAGTACAAACTCCTTTCCCACCACCAGACATGTCTTCTCCTAAGAGGAGCTTGGAGAATCTCTCCTTCATCATCTCAACTTCTACATATTTAGCATTGAAAAACATTATGGAAAGCAGTAAAATAAATAAATAAATAATCACCGAATTACAGCAAAAACACGACCAATAATAACAAATCAAGCAGATTAATCCTTAGAAAAGAACACTGGAACATAAATAAATTAGATCAATCTTTCTCAGTTAAATGCAAAAATTCCTAAAAACAAGTTTTATTTTACATTTGAAAAAAACGAGGGCATGACTAGAAAAAAAAAATTAACTAAAAATGGAATTAAAATATGCAGTAAAAGCTGCAATTTTTTTTTCTTTATTTGCTTCCATACTTTGATTTTTTTTTAATTTATCATTGCTATTATTAGGCACAAGAAATATTATAATAATATTTTTGTTTTTGTTTGGCAACAAATCGAAACAAGCAACATCATTTCGCTTAGAAATATACCAAGCATGAATCTCCGTCTCGCGTCAGCCCATAATTAACTAAAACCTGGGAAAATTTTAGTTGTAATCTAAAGCTAAAAGAGAAAGTATCCAAAATTACCAGACAAATCGGTGTCCAGTTTCTCAGGCTTCTCGTCATCCCAAATAACGACATCCTTCCCTCCAATGACCGGCAACATCAGCGGCACCTGAAAACCGAACCTTCTAGCATCCGGTAACCTTGGAGATGAGGTCATCGAGCTGGAACAACCTTCTCCATCGAACCGCCGACACGAAAAGCTACTACTACAACAACTCTCGGACTCGCTGACGTCGGCACTCAAGCTGTAACTCCCGCACCGTTCCTCGCTCTGCTGATCGTCAGATCCATCATCAGAAGATACACTCCCCATATGAGATCTTTCAATCACTGGATATCCAACGGCTCAAAGAACAAAATCCCTCAGCTGCACATTTGCTAACACCTGAGAAGATACTTTGGCCCTCGCGTTGTAACGGTGAAGTTGAAATGACTGATTGATTAGGAATTAGAAAGAATTAGAAAAAGATGAAGAAAGAGTTTCCTTTTAAGTTTTCTCTCTCTATAAGTACTGAAACTGTTTTGTTTCGTTTCTCTCTCTAAAAGCGTTACAGTGTGGGCTTAGTAGCATTAATTGGAGGTACTCCGATGAAGTGATGATGATTCTCTTTCTGTGCAAAAAGCAAAAGCAAAAGCAAAAAAGGCAAAAGAGACGGCGTTTGCCGGCCGCTTAACATTTCCGCTTTTTCAACTCGGCCAGGATTACCGTTACCACGCGACACGGACCTTTTGCCTTTGGACCCAGAAGTGTTATTTTTTTGGAGGGAATGGCGTGTGAAGAAGGACCTGACGGCAGTTTGTATTTTTGCAGGAGGGAGAGGAGTGAAGGTTGGGAAGCGGACGTTTACATTTATAATAAGGTGAGCTCGCATTACGGGTGTAATCCTGAGTTTTAGTTTAAACTATAAAAACTTCGAGTTTAATCAAATTTTACTTGTAAAATTTAAATTTAATTTGAAATAAAATTTAAATTATTTAAATTTATTTATTGAGATTCAATTAAATTTATTTAATTAGTAAAATTAAATTAAATTTTTATATTTGACTTTAACTTATAATATTTTTCTCAAACTTTAATTTAAATTAAAACTTTTAAAATTAATATAATAAAAATATATTATAAATAAAAATATTCTATTAAACTTATGAAGTATTCCTTTTAAATTTTATTATACTTAAATTCAAATCATCCAATAATTTTAATTATTTAAATTTAATTTAATAATAATCTAATTAAATTTAATATTTTTTAAATAGAATCCAAATAGCTTTACAGTTGTTTAGTTGACGCTCCAACTCGCATCTGGAAGGCGTTGGATTGATTAAGAAATTAATTGGTTTAAAATCCATCTTTATTGTGGGGGAGACGTGCAATTAATGTGGCCTTGGAGGCTTAGGGCGGGATAGGAAAATAACGTATTAATTTTATTTTATTATAGATATATATATTAATATTGATGTATTTTGATATATTTTTTAAATTTGTTAAAATTTTAATATTTTTAATTTATATATATAATATTTTTAAGTATAAAATAAAATAAATTAAATAAAATTTATATATTAAATATTCTTTAATTATATATAATGTTCTTAAAAAATTTCATCAAATATAAGAAAATAATATCAGTTAAGTAGTAAAGTTAAAATTTTTTAATAATTATTAAATTTACAAATAATTATATCTAATATTATTAAATTTATGAATAATTATGTATAATATTAATCAAATTTAAGATCAATATTTATTTAATTTTTTTATAAACTTAAATTATATATTGACCGATACAATTATTTTTTACTGATATTATCAAAATAAATCAATATTTACTGATAGAATTGATACATATTGAAATTAAAATTAAAATAAAATTAATTATTATTAAAAAATTTATATATTAAAATTAATATATATCTATCGATATAATCGATATTGATACGGTATCGATGACACTGAGTAAAATACAACCTCAACCGTTGACAACAAAGTGGGACACCTGGTGTTAATTAACGGTCAGAATGGGAAAAATGGAATGAAGAGTTGAGCCGCTATCTGACATTGTGTGGAAGACAATGAAGTCGATGCCGTCTGTGGTTTACGTCTGCAACCCCATACATCAGCTGCTGATTTCAACACCTGTCTCTGTATTATGTATCTGATTTCGTACTAGCAAGATAATGGGTTGAGATCAGAACCGTCGATGCGGAACCTACGTGCATGTAATAACTTCTAAGGGTGGGCTAAACAATAAAATATTTTTCTCGTATATATAGGTATGAAATTTGGCCATGGACAACAATATTTTTCAGTTTATTAAAATATTTATATTTAATTTTTTATATTTGAATATAGGTATAAAATTTATTAATTTTTATAATCTATTTATATCTATAATCTATTTATAATATATAAAATTATCGGTAAAGATAAACTATTAAACTGATAAAAATTGATATTCTTATGTATTCTAATTTTTTTTATAATGACTGTTTAGATAACTACTGTTAACGAGTTAATTTATCAAAAAAATAATATAAAAAGTTAATTAGAGTTCAACGAAGGTATATCTATTCGTTTTTATTAATGATTTTTTTGGATAATAATTGCTAAGATAAAGAAGATAATCCATGCAGAAAAGAATTCATACCTTGTATTGTAATCGCCATAGCTTTCTTCTTCTTCTTCTTCTTCTTTATGTCAGAGTGTTTAGACCAAAGAAAAAAAATGCATGCGAAAACGGATTCAGAAGGAACGAGTATTGATGCGTCGTGGCCAGCGAGGTCACCCAGGAGGCCAGTTTATTATGTTCAGAGCCCTTACTCGAACCAAGACGTTGAGAAGATGTCATATAGTTCAAGCCCCACGGCTTCACCAATGCACCATTATTACCAATGCTCCCCCACCATTCATCATTCCAGGGTGTCATCGTCTACGTCAAGGTTGTCGGCTTCTGTTAAGAACCTGAAGAGTCTTTCTGCTTGGAAACATGTGCAGATTGGTCATGGCGATGATGAAGACGACGATGATGAAATGGTCGTCGACGGCCATGATGGTCGGAGGGCTAATAAAGTCAGGCTTTTTCTTTGCCTCGTTTTCTTGTTTCTCGTGCTGTTTATAGTGATCGCTTTGATCTTGTGCGGTGCTAGCAAGCGTGACGAGCCTAAAATCTTCGCTAAGGTCAGTTCCTTTAATCTTTTATTAGGAAAACGTAGTTGCAACTCGGCACCTAGCATTTTAATCCTCTCTTCGTTGTGTCAACTCAGTAACTCAGTTCACTAGTGAGTTTAAGTAGGTAATTAAGCTTTTTTTTTCCTTATTTTTAATAAAATTTGTTAATGTAATTTGTACGAAATAATTTAACCAAATCACTACTAATAAACAATCTAAACTATGGTTTGTGAGCAGCACATAGTGTTCGAGAACTTGCATTATCAGGCAGGAAATGATGAATCGGGGGTGCCAACGGACATGCTTTCATTGAACTCCACGATCAAGATTTCATACAGAAATCCAGCTACTTTCTATACCGTCCATGTCGCCTCTACCCCTTGGGAGCTTCACCATTTCCAGATCAAAATTGCCTCTGGACAGGTAAAAGAAGTTTCTAATCCTTGTTTATGGTAGCAATAAGTAGTTAAAAACGGAGGGTTAAAAATTAAAAGGAGCAGTTCGGGTTAGACAAGGGAAGGTTAGGGTTGGCAACGGGGACGGGGTGGGCGGTTTTTTTCTTTCATCGACCACGATCTGACTTACATGTATATATACTCAAAATCCGCCAGAACTTGATTTTACTTAAGCCAAAACTTATCAGTTTAAGCCATGTTATGAAACAGCTTTACTTTCTTTTAGACAGTTTGAGGTTTATTATGATGTAACAAGCTCTGTCATTGATGTATGAAATAGATGAAGAAGTTTACTCAACCAAAAAAGAGTCAGCGGGAAGTGGTGACAATTGTGCAAGGGTATCAAGTTCCACTATATGGTGGGATACCAGTTCTTGTGAACACCAGAGAGCACCATGACAGTATAGCAGTGCCTCTGAACCTGACATTTGTGATGAGGTCAAGAGGTTACATTATGGGCAGACTGGTGAAAACCGAGTTCTTTGGCCGATTCAGATGCTCTGTCACGCTCCTAGGAAACAAACTTGGGAAGCCCCTTAATTTGGCAGATTCATGTATTTATCCGTGAATGCTTCTCTACTTTTTTCAGGTAAACTTAGTAGCATTTTGAAACCTTAGCTTCCTAATATAATTCCAAGTTCTTAAAATTTGAACGAATGCTCTTTCAAACTCTGAGGTAGATGGTGAACTTTGAGCAATGTAAATTTGGTTATCTCTAAAGATTTTGTGGAAGAATTTGGTTAGAATGATGCTAGTAAAAGACCAATTAGGGAATTCAAAGACTGAAACTAGGAAGATAGTGAAATTTCCCATATCCTGTAAAATATTGTATAAAGGTCATGCCTTGATGCTGTAAATTGACAAGAACAAAAACCGAGAACCTAGGGTCAATCTGAGCCTAATTTGGTTTATGTTGCCGCTCTTTAAGAGATGATGTCGAACAGGTTAAGGTTTGAATCATAACATAAAGCAAAATCAAATCATATCTACTATAAATTTAACGAAATCACATGGTTTATTATAACAGTGTGTTTTCTGATCGAAAAGCTCGCGGATAAAACAAAGTAAACAAGAAACTTGGAGATGATCACTGCAACAAGGTCTTATAGACTTGGAACTTTAACTGAATGACATCCTCGAAGAAATTAGGAACATTGTAACTAAGTGACGGAATCTATAAAACGTCAAAGACCATGTGCTTTTCTTGCGGTGGAACATTAAACGTAAGATTGTAAACTCTAAACTCTACATCCTAAACCCTAAAACCTAAAGTTAGCACTTTTGCCTTGATCCTCAAGAATAGAAGATGAAATCCCTTCTGCTTACTCTTCATGTAAATTAATATCATCATATTACACTTCATATGAACAGTTACATATTTACATTGAAACATATTCGATAACCACTAAAGTAGTTTCAATCATTTACAAGATATTTATCTTCTTTTGCGAAAATCATTTGTTACGCAGAATCCGCAAACAAGTGACTGTTGATCTGCATGTCCTTTATGAAAAAAAGTAGTAGTCGTAGTAGTAGTATATGATGAACAGCGATAAGTATTAATGGAATTGTGCACAGCTTTCTCTAAAACCTTAGCCAAACTTCGTTGGATGAGCAAGAAAATGTAATTCTTGAGCACTGAATCACATGGAAACAATATAGGTCCATCACTCGACAGTCCAAACTCCTCTTTAGACATGTTCAATAGTTGAAGGAAGATGCTGTTGCTGAGATACGCCAAGGGAATTACGAACCCCCTCCTATCGGTTGTGCAGATAACGACATAGCCTTTATCAATCCCCCCCGATGGTCTCTCAGTACGAGCAACGATCATGTTAATTGTCCTTGATGAAGTGATTCTTTGCTTTCCAATGGCAGCCGTCTTCTGCCATTTTCTTGCCATTCTGATGACCTTCTTTGTGTTAATCATGTTGCTCTTACTTTGAGGTTATCTGATTTATGACTTGGGGCAAGAACTGATAAATGGCAATTTGAGCTGAGAGAGGAAGAAGCAAAAGGAGTAACATTTATATACGAAGAGCGAAAACAACTTAATTTGTAGCTTTCTTTCTGCAGTGAATCTTGAAGCTTTACTTCCATTGAAATAAATGTTCGCATGCTTGGCAGCTAAACCAAGATCGGACAATTTGTTCGTCTCAAATTTAGGTCAGAGTTTGAATTTAAAATTTTTTATTTAAATCGGTACGATCTAAAATACTATTAAATATTTTTATTTAAATTTAATTATAATATATATTTTTAATAATTTTTTAAATTAAAAAATTAAGGATTTGAAAAAAAACGAACCTCGACTTGGGCCGTGACCACCTAACGTAGTGCAAGATCCTCTTTTTCTGTCTTTTTGCTTGAGTTCACGCCAGATGCCATTGATTCCGCCAGCGTACTTGTAAATTCCATTCCGACAACCATAAGAGTAGATAGATATAGAGTAAAGAGTTTGATACACCTATTAAAGGAGGTTTTTCCCTTTCTAGTTTTTTCCCCCAAAAATGCTTGCTGAAAACTAGGTTGACTTCATGCTTTCTCGAAGTAACCAATATTCTTAGTTTCAATAAGATCGATTCGGGAGAAGATTAGAATTTTCTTTTACATGCTTAAAAATACCTATAATTATAAGATTTAACCAAAGGAGTTTGAATTTACGTTATATTGACTTAAGTATGAATGTCCGAATGTAAATATATATTCGATGTAAATATATTTAAATTTTAAAATCTTTATATATTTATATTTATAAGATCTTATTTCATATTTATATTTGAATATATCGAGGATAAATTAAAAAGAAAATTTAGATAACAAAGGTAAAGAAAACCATGAGCTATAGGAATCCTGTATGGTGTGATAATCAATGCAAATGTTTGTTAAGTTAGATAACGTTTCAGTTAATATATATGGATGCTAAAAGACAAAGATACATGTTGGAACCAACAAAATTTTGAATAAGAAAATGTAAAAACATCGACAAGTTCTCTGTTTTGTCCCATGGCTTTCCAATGTCTCTATCAGAGTTGGTTACTTGGTTATAATGTTTCCTTAGTTAGCATTGTTGGGGAGTATCATATGTTAGATCCTTATTTTCCCCTCTCTGCATTTCAAGGACACTAACTTATCATCAGCTGGATTGGGTTGGAATGCAATTTAAAATTTTTTTATTTTCTTATCATACTCAAATAGTTTTGCTATTTAATGGAACTGATTTGTGACTTTTGAGCATCCAACTCCAGGGAAATAGTAGAGTACATGGATGATGTTGGACGCTGCTTCACTACAAGTTGCCACTGACCATTTAATTGATACACTCCTAGGATCCCGCAGCGGTAATCTTGGGTAGGGCAGAGAAAAAAAATTAAAAAAATCTAAAATCGATTTTGAGGATAATATTTAATTTAAATTTTATTAAATTTAATTTGATTTCAATTTAGGTAAGAATTATATTTAATTTTCGATTAATCAAATAAAAGTTCGTATAAATAATTTACAAATTTATTTTAAAGACGAATATCATACCTAGAAATTATCATTATTTCCCTTAACCTAAATTTCTCATAATTTAACTAAAGCTAGGGTAAGTAATTATATGCAATTCATAGGCTGTCATCCCTTTAGTTTCCTTTACATTCTTTTCGTTACAATTTCATTCATGCTTTTAATCAGCAACTTTTTTCTGGTGAAATAGTGGGCAAAGTAACAATTCAAGGTGTGTGTGTGTGTGTATATATATATATATTAAGGCACAATCATTTACTAATGTTTTGACTTGTAGTTGTCATTGCACCATGGGCAAGCAATGGCATTTTGTGCTGTCTTTCTTGCAATAAGTGATTTCAATGATCTTGCAATCAGGTAGCTATATATTTATGATTTTGTTTGGTCAAAGAATTCCCTCCACATGGGGACCCCAAGATATGCCAGCAACCTAGTTTTGATTTTCCCCTACCCATGATTATTTGTTTTTATGATTGCATGTAGCTATGAACTGAATGTTGGCCAACAACTAGTATATGATCAATTAAATTAGGTTAATATTTTATATAATGGCGTTAATTTATTGGGTTTACTTAATGAAAAGAAATATTTGATTGTAAATATTTTTTTTGGATAATAAATCTTTAAAATATTCACAATATGATAACAAATTTACATATTAATTCAAAAATGAAGAAAAGTGCTTAAGAGAGTTTGCGATGAACAACTTTCGGCTATGGCAGTACTGGCAGTTATGGTCTAAATCCTTATCCAAACTTCCATGGCTAGAAAATTCAAGGCAGGCATTGAAAAATGTATGCTACCAGGCATAGTTTTTGCTTGACTTCGACTCAAAAGGGTAAGGATGAAGCATCAAGTTTCAGGCAGCTGGATCCAATAGCTTTAAATTAACAACATCATCTGCTCCACGAGGTGCCCACTTGACAATCCAGGTGACCCAAAGCCATACGTTTGCTCGATAGGGAATAAGTACCTGTTAAGATTTCAAAAATGAAAACAAAAAATATAATAATTAATTAATTTTTTTCTTAAATTTCATAAATGTGAAAAAGGCTTTTGTTAAAAAAAATTAAAATTTTAATCGATACTTATAAATACTTATTAAACGGACTCTTTTGATATAATGATAGAGGGTTAAAGCTAAGCAGTGGATCCAAGCAGTTTGGTCCTTGCATTTATGGCTTTGAAAACAAATCATTGCCTACATCTGCAATTAGAAGCTTAATCCTGAAGAAAATTAAAAAAAAAATTTCTTGTCATTATTGATTAAAAAGTTTAAGATGTAAAGATTAGTCATCTAATTAAAATAATAAAGTTAATTAACTTGAGTTTACTATGGATATACAGTTAGTAATAATAAAAGTAAAACATTTGAATAAAATTTTAAAAATTAATGAAAACTTAATGAACATGTGTTTATGTATAAATAAGAAAATTAAGTCCTTGATATAATAAGTAAAAGAAGATTAGTCTTAGATTTCAATTGAAATCAAATCAAATTTTAGTTTATAGAAAAAACTATTTAGACATTATTACCTTGCTGACATAATTGTGAATTAATTTTCTAATCGACAAACTTATAGAATTTAAAATTTAAAAAAAAATTTACGAAAACGATGATATTTTTAGTTAAAAATATAAAAATTATTTATTGTATGGAAAATACCATAAAAAGTTATGCGGGCACATCCTATATTACTAAATAGAGTGCTTAGTGAACTATTTTGTATAGATTAGGTACATAGGCATTCCAACCCGTTTTAGTGGAAGGACGCACTAATTGTTTATGCTCATTAGTTTGTAAGGGATTCAATGCTAACTTTGATGAGGATCAAATATTTGTTCACATACCTTTATCTTTAGAGGCACAAGTAGAAGCTTGATTATGTATGTTTTCTTTTATGAATCTTAGCTTTTACAATTATAATTACAAAATTTATTATTGTATTATTAATTATGTATTATTATGTTATCAATCATTTACTATCATGTTATTTTATCAATAATGTACTGTTACATTATTCATCATTTACTAATACGTTATTAACTATTAAGTACTATATTATCATTATTTTATTAATATATTATCAACCATTTTTTACATGTTATTAGTCTTTTGCTATTATATTATTAATCTTTTACTACCCTCATATTCATTATTTACGAATTATTTAAATTTTTTTAGAAATACTTATATTTAGTAAAATTTTCACTCAAAAACTAATCAACTTTATTGTTGTAAATTAATAGTATATATAAATTTACTAAAATATTTTATAATTTAATAAGTTTTCAGGTATACATTTTTTATAATTTTTATCTATCATTTAAAAATAACATACTTATTTTATAGAAATAATTCTCTACGAATTCATCAATTTATAACATTCATTTAAATTTTATGTAGACTCTTTTATATATATATATTTTTATATTTAGTTCCTTAAATTTAAATAAATTAATATAAATAACATATTTAAATAAATTTAAATTTTGAAGTCATTTAATACAATGTAAACTCTATTTTAAATATTTATTAATTTAAATGTAAATAAATTAATAAATTTACATATTTAAATAAGAAAGTTTTATTAATGTGGAATATATTGTTAAATATTTATTAATTTAAATTTAAATAATTTAGTAAAATTATATATTTATGTGGACTCTGTTTTTAAATATTCATTTCATTTAAATTCAAAAAATTAATAAAAATTACATATTTAAAAAGGGAAACTTTATTAATTTTAAAGTTGCTTATTATCTTTTAGACTCCATTTTTTAATATTTATTAATTTAAATTTTAAAAAAAATTAATAAAATTACATATTAAAATAAAAATTTTAATTTTAATTTGGATTAATATAATGTGAACTTACTTTTAGATATTTATTAATTTAGATTTTAATTTTAAAATAATAAAATTATATGTTTAAATAGGAGATTTTTTATTAATTTTAAAATAGATTACTAATTAATAATAAATATTTATTAATTTAAATTTAAAAATTTTAATAAAATTAATTTTTTTTAATTTCAAAATGTTAAAAAAATATTCACGTGATTTATTTTTAATACTTTTGGAATTTATACTTTTACATACAAAAGATAAAATAGACAAAGCAATGATTTCGCCGCTGCCTTTGAATTTAAGAACTGTTTTTGCATTTACATCTTTCACTGTACAAATGCTATGCTTGTGATTGTTAAGATTATATGCTTTGCTCAGCTAAAATTCTAAAGCCCACCCTTGGCAATGGTGCACACATCTAAAAGCCTAAAAGATCCATTCAACTACTCATCGATGTATTCCCTCTGCTACTCTTGGGCTATAATACTTTGTCGTGCGAGGGGCATTTGAAATAGTATCAATGTAAATCTTGAAGGCTGCCAAGTTTACGGTTTAAGGATGATGATGTAGATGGAGATTTAGATGATACCAATATACTCAAATGTTCATCGACCTCTGAACTTAGTGTATTTGACCTAGAGGGCAAGTTAAAAAGAGCGGCAGCCATTGTTTCTTCTGGAGTGAAAGATTAGCCATTATGTTCTCAATTCAATCTGGCAATTTGCTTTCTTTCCTTGATCACCCACCCAAGATATATTATGTCATGTGGAAGACATGAAGAATCTAATCCTTTCAAATTGCAGTTAAAAGGTAACATGGACTTGACAGCAATCTGAGCAATTATCTCAGCGCGGTTCGAGCAATGTCTCCTTCCTAACCAGCTTTACAACTCATTAACACAAGGGAGGTGATGCACGAGTGGCTTTAAAATTGTTTCGAGAGACAATATGAAACTCCATCATGTGGAGACAAAGGCTGTCCTCATAAATCGTGTGCTTCCACATCTGAATCTATTTTTATATATTCATGTGTATTGCAATTGACGTGAAATTACTTTTCTTGAATTTCTTGTCGTGCCAGAGGCCGGCAAGATCTGCAAGCTCAAGTTGTACACATATTGACCTAAGTATAGAAAAACGGCTGGACTTTCATCATTGATGATGCAAAATATTAATCTGTCTGCCTAACTGAAGCACAGCCAATCACAATATTCGTTGTTTAAAACGTGAGTAACATTCAAATTTCAGCCTGTTTATCATTGTTTACCTGTCCATGAGCCGGGCAGTTCGCCCAGCCCGAAAGGCCAGGCCTGGTCAGCCCAGGCTCGAGTTCGTATTTTTATGTTCAGGATCGATTAATATTTTTAAATTAAAATAATATATTTTTATTTGAATTTAATTATAAAATATATAAATATTAACATTAATTGGATGAACAATGCAGTGAGCTTAAATGGGGAGGCCGAGTCGAGCCAAAAAGATTTCAAATTTTTTTCCAGCCTGACCTGTGGACACCTCTGCATGTGAATGACATTTTAAGCTTTTCAGTTCTGAAACAAAAGGAATCTTAACAGCTTCAAACTTTCAGCTAATTGCTTTTTTTGTCTTTTGTTCTTGTAATTCTTGTATTACATGTCTGAATATTTGTTGGATACGAATAATTTTAAAAAAATGAAAAGATTAGGTAACAATGTATGTAAGAAGAGAAGAAATTTGTGGGAAGACTGATCATGCAACTTTTCTATTACAAGCTGTATGCAGGTAATTTTTCATTTATGTACAATTGGAAATCTCAAAGATTAACAGTTGAGGATGTTGAGAACTGTAACTCTAGCTTTGATCAAACGCCTAAACAGGCTCAAGTCCTTGTTCAAGATCTTAAATGCACAACTCAGATTTTTGGAGCTGATTTTGCACCTTTTCAACGTTCTTGATGTTGTAAGATTTGATGAGGGGTCGTAACGTAGCTTCAACATTTGCAATTTCATTTCTTTTTTGTTCTTCTTCCAAAGATCCTACTCGATTCTGGTGCATTAACTTCGAAGCTAATGACCAATGGCACAATTTTGATTCAACTTCTGGACCTGATATCAAGAACAACAGGGATTCAAGCGCTCTGACTATAACTGCTTCAACTTCTCGTAAGATGCTAATCACATCTCCATTGTCACCATTGTTTTTGAAAGAAGAGGTTTTCATTTGCTTCAGATTGTTTAAGGCCTTGCAGATCGCCTTCTTCACTACCGTCCTAGATGTTAAGTATTTCTTAACCTCATTTGCAAGCCCCTTGCAGCTCCTCGTCTTCGACGCAAAGTCGATTGAAGTTCTTGCATCCACTCCTTTGTTTGCAACAAAGCAGCCATGGCAGTGCTACATACATCCAAGACCATAAGAGATCGTTCCAGTAGTTTTTCAACCCACTTTCCGTGCTGTTCTTTGGATAGAGCGTGTTGAGTGAGGGGCAGTTGAAGCAACATATCAACACATTCATGCATTACCTATTGATGATGATGACGATGATGTAGAAGCCGATTCTAATGCCCTCAATTGGCTCAGATTCTCATCGATTTCTGAAGTAAGGGGATGTTGCCTCGAAGGCAAGCTGTTGGATCAAGAATGGTAAAAAAGTTGGATGTTCAAAGGAGAGTTAGACATTTTTTTTTCTTGTTCTAGCTATTTGCTGTCCTTGTCTTAGCATATGCTCAACCTATATTGCAGAGGGGGAGACAAAAGGAATATTTGATGTGAATATATCAATTACAAGAAGCATGGAGTTGATTTGGATCTACTCAACTATCTCCCAAATGTTTATTCCATGACTTAATTATTTTAGCAATTATAACCCAAAAGTTATCTTTAATATGAAAATATAATACAATCTGCAATGCCGGTCTGCAGGCAGGAAATATTAAAAGTAACATGAAAACTATAATGGCGGATCTAGTTTTTAAACCAGCAATACAAATAAGCCTTATAATTGTGGATCGTACAGATTGGGAGTCAAAGGCTGCGGCTTCCACACCCTACTCCTATCCGTGTCTAATACATATTTGGATATAAGTTCAGAGTATAATCCTTCAAATATATAAAAAAATAATTAAAAATATATTGTGTCAGACTCGTACTCGTATTCAACTCTAACATGAATTCGAATAACATAGATTAAGGACCATTTAATTATAAATCAAGAAATTTGAAATATGAAGCATTAGGTAAGGTAAACTCTGATATATCATGATAAAATCAATCTTTTTATCCAAAAGCTTTAATTAATGGTTTGAATAAGATTAAATTAACATTATAAAACTCCATCCTATACTCTAAAACTGCAAAACAATAAGAATTCCTTTTCTTCAGTAGTTTCTTGTATTAAGATTCAAGACAATATTTGTGTATATCATGGAAAATTTGTACCCCTTATTTCAAAGTATTATCAACAATTTCTCCCGATTAGACTTGAGAATTAGTTTGTTTGCATCATGTTTGTTTTATTTTTCCGTACTACATAAGTTTCTCCACAAAGAATAAATACCAAATGAATAACAAAAAGGATGTAGATTTGTTCATGAAAATTGTATTCATTTATCATCAGATCGAGTAGATACATGTATTTGTGAGCCTTATACAAGGATTGTACAATAAAATTGTGGATTTCTTTTGCCATCTGTTACAAATTTTCTGCAGCTAATGGCTGAGGATGTTGAGAATCGAAACTCTAGTTTTGATCAGGAGCCTAAGCAGGCATTCGACTCCATCTTCAAGATCTTGAATGCTTGACCTCAATTTCCGCAACTCAATTTGTGCATTCTCAGTGCTGATCTTACTAGATTTCCTGGTCTTATCACCAATGAGACTGCACAACGTTGCATTCACTCTCTCAAATTCGCTGGTTCCCAAAACTTCTCCCTCGCACGTTACACGTTTGGAAGCTTCTCCCTCGCATGTTACACGTTTGGAGTACATCAACTTCGACACCAAGGACCAGTTGGCCGATTTTGATTGCATCTTTGCCACAGTTATATAGGATAAGAGAGATTCAAACACTGTGAAGGTAACTTCTTCTACATCTTTTAACATGCTAAATGTAGCTTCAACATCATTTTCTAATTGAGGAAAGCCACATTTAATCTTCAAGTCTCTCAAAGTCTTGTTTATCAATTTGTTTACTTTCTTCCTTGAGGCTAAATATGCCTTAGCTTCGTTTGTGAACTCACTTCGTCTTCTAAAAATTGATTGAAGTTCTTGGGTATCTTCCTTGGCCTGCAACAAAGCATCCTTGGCCAAACCACACACGTCCAAGAGTCTTAGAGAGCCATTCAACAACTCGTTATTATTGCAATGTTGGGCTAAGGATTTTTGTGATATGGGCAATCGAAGCAAACCATCAACCAATTCATACAGATCTCTAAGGCCACTTAGTTTTTCAACAATCGATGGAGACGATGAAGAGGTGGCGGATTCATTGGATTTTAGCCTACGCAAATGCTCATCTATTTGAGGAATAAGCGGATGAGGTCTAGAAGGCAAGCTATTTGAACGAGCATGAAAATTGGATTTCTGGTTCAAAGCTGAAGAGGCCATCTTTTTTTGGTCTAAAGATCAAAAGGCTTAAGGCTTCAATCTACAATTTGATGAACTCAATGGTCAATGCAGCTGCCACCCTTAAGCTGTGATCATATATATTTGGCAATAAGGAGACAAAAGGAATCTGATCTGCAAACCTCTATGAATCCTAACGTGATGCTGAACTGGATCTCAACTTTTTTGTTGCCGACGTTTGTTCAATGTCCCCCCTCCCCCCCCAACTTGCTACACAATAATCTCAACAAACTAATCTTTTTCAAGGTCCGAAAAGCCGTTTAATTATATAAACATGATCAGCTAACACCTCTTTTTTAACAGAAAATGATGCCTAATTATTACGCACGAGTGGTACTGTGGCCCTTGTATTTGGTCATGGAAAAATGATCCTACATATCAGGCTGAGATATGGCTTTTGGGGGACAAGATTCCAGTGCCACTCGTGCCAAATTTTGAATAATTTCCATTGAAAAAACAAGTACTACAAAATACAAGTTGCAGATGCAAACAAGACAAAAAAAATAGCTCACATTGCTCGTATGCAGGCAGTTAAGAAAGACAGGAGGACTGCAATGCTACTCTTGAAAACTTGAAATCCGAAATTCGGATGATAAAAAATAATAAATACCACACCGAAGTGCCCCACATTACTCAAAAACTTTAGACATAAAGAAAGGAATGGCATTTAAGCCTTGTGTCTCCTATCTTGTTCTTGCCAGTGAAACGTGAGGATTCGAAAGATTGGTGGGAAAAAAAAGGTTAAATAATTGCAGATATCAAGATGAGTAGATAACAAACAAGGGCGACAAGGCTAGTTGAAGTGATTGGACATGTTTGATCAAATGCAAAGCCTGAAGAGTCCCCCTCTAACTTAAGGAAGGTAGAAAGCGGCATCCTCGGGGCAATGAAGAGATATTCGGATATGTTGCCATTCACTGGTCAATCTCAGAGTAGGAAAAGACAACATTACCTCGTTTTTTTCTCCCTTTCCATGAAAATTTTAGACACTCATCCCGAGTCCGGTAACATAGCTAGCAATATAATTTTAGCCAAAAAGCTTGCTATATTCTGCATTTTTATTTAATCTTAATGAAGAGGAGCAAGGCAAGTTTGCTCAATAGTTCCACTGTCCCCTAGCAGATAAAGCTAGAACAATTTTTAATAGTGCAAAGCACGACATGCGAATGGCATTTATACTTTGGTCAGTGTCAAAAGATTAAGGCTTCTGGTTTAGTTTCCAGACAATAGGAACTTTGGACATGCATGAAATGGACTGAAATGTGGGGTTTCAAAAAACTTGTTTACACTCAGAGTTATTACACAAAACTTGGTTTTTGTTATTTAATCTGTAAGCTATTCCGTCCTGATAATCTGGTTTGAAACTTTTTGATAACGGCAGACGATGTCGTAGATAAGAGTTGCTGAGCCTGTTCCAGCTGAAGGAAGCTATCAACAGGATCAGACAAATATTTAAGACCACTTAGCCTTTAACCTGCATAGATGCTAGAAGGCAAGATGTCAGAGCGAGCATGAAAAAGGGTTTTGGGGTTTGAAAGTGAAGAAGCCATCTTTGCACTTGATTGAAAGGTCTAAGGCTTCAAAGTGAAGAAGCCATTTTTTGGGGTTACTGGTAATTTTATTGCCTTCTGCTTCTTTTGCTGATCATGGAATATCATCTGATCAATGTCTTCATTCATGTTAGTTCGACTTTTTATTTTTTTGTACAGTGTTTAATACTCGTGTCTAACACATATCTTGATATGAATATGAAAATATGATCTTTCATATATTTAGAAAAACTTTAAAAAATTTTAGCATATCCGTATTGAACACATTCGTATCTAACACTTATTTCAAATTCAAGTAACACAGGTGTCCGCCCATCCAACTCACCATGTTAAACATATACTTGTACTCGGCACGAATCCGGGTAATATAGATTTGGGACCATTTTAACTATAAATCAAGAAAATTGAAATATGAAGCATTAGATCAGGTAAACTATTAGTCTTGGATGTTATTAAGTACGTAAGTAAAATTCCGAAGCATAGATCAGGCAAACTCTGATATCTCGTGGTAAAATCAATCTTGTGATCCAAAAATTTTAGTTGATAGTTTGAATCTGATTGAGTTAAGATTATAATATCTCCATCCTAAACGTACTATATAACTGCAAAAAAAATGAGAAATCTTTTTCTTAAGTAGTTTCTTAAGATCCATAGCAGCATTGTATATATCATGGAAATTTTGTACTGATTTTTTCAGATTATGTTCAACAATTTGTCTTGATTAGATCTAACAATCCGTGTATTTACGTCGTATTCGTATTGTTTTTCCATGATACATAAAAACCAAATGAATAACAAAAAAGAAAGATTTATATTTGTTCAAGAAATTTGTTTTCATTTATAATCAGATCAAGTGCACATGTATTTTTGAGCCATATACAAAGACTGTACAACAAAATTGTCGATTTTTTTTTTGCCATCTGTTGTAATCTAATGGCTGAGGATGTTCAGAATCGAAACTCTAGTTTTGATCAAGAGCCTAAGCAGGCATTCAACTCCATCTTCAAGAACTTGAATGCTTGACTCCAATTTCTGCAATTCAATTTGTGCATTCTCAGTGCTCATATTACTACATGTCGTAGTCTTATGATCAATGAGACTGCACAACATTGTATTCACTTTCTCAAATTCGTTGGTCCCCAAAGCTTCTCCCTCGCATGTTACGCGTTTCAAGTGCATCAACTTCGAGACCAAAGACCGGTTGGTCGATTTTGATTGCATCTTTGTCGCAGTCATATAGGATAAGAGAGATTCAAACACTGTGAAGGTAACTCCTTCGACATCTTTTAACATGCTAAATGTAGCTTCAACATCATTTTCTGAGTGACCAAAGCCACTGTTACTCTTTAAATCTCTCAAAGACTTGCTTATCAATTTTTTTGCTTTCTTCCTTGATGCTAAATATGCCTTGGCTTCATTTGTGAACCCACTTCTTCTTCTGAAAATAGATTGAAGTTCTCGGGTATCTTCCTTGGCCTGCAACAAAGCATCCTTGGCCAAACCACACACGTCCAAGAGCCTAAGAGAGCCGTTCAACAACTCATTATCATTGCAGTGGGAATTTTGTGTGAGGGGCAATTGAAGCAAACCATCAATCAGTTCATACAGATCTCTAAGGCCACTTAGTTTTTCAACAATAGATGGCGATGACGAAGAGGTGGCAGATTTGTTGGATTTTAGCCTACACAAATGCTCATCTATTTGAGGAATAAGCGGATGAGATCTAGAAGGCAAGCTGTTTGAACGAGCATGAAAATTGGATTTCTGGTTCAAAGCTAGAGAAGCCATCTTTTTTTTCTTTTGTCTAAAGATCAAAAGGCTTAAGGCTTCAATCTACAATTTGATGAACTCAATGGTCAATGCAGCTTCTTCCCTCAAGCTCTGATCATATATATTTGGCAATAGGGAGACAAAAGGAATCTCATCTGCAAACCTACATGAATCCTAACGTGATCCTGATCCGGATCTCAACATTTTTTTTGCCGATGTTTGCTCAATGTCCCCCACCCAACTTCCTAAAAATAATCTCAACAAACTAATCTTTTTTCGAAGTTTGATAGCAGTTTAATTATATAAACAAGATCAGCTAACACCTTTTTTTTAAACAGAGAACGATGGCTAATTATTGTACACGAGTGGCACTATAGCCCCTGTCTCCTCTCATGCGGTGAACTATCAGGCAAAAGTAATCCTACATATCAGGCTGAGATGTGGCTTAAGGGGGACAAGATTCCAGTGCCCCTCGTGCTAAATTATGAATAATTTCTATTGAAAAAACAAGTTCTGGAAAATACAGGTTGCAGATGCAAACAAGACAAAAAAGAGGCCACATTGCATGTATGTAGGCAGGTAAGGGAGACTGGACGACTGCAATGCCGCTTGTGTAAACTAGAAATCTGAAATTCAGATGAAAAAAACGATGATTAAAAAAAAACTCCGACTTGCCCGACATTAATCGAAAACTTCGGGCATGAAAAGAAAGGGGTGGAATTTAAGCCTTGTCTCCTATCTTGCTCTTGCCTGTGAAACATGGAGAGTTTGGAAGATTGGTGGAAAATAGTATGTTAAACAATTGCAGGTATCAAGATGAGTAGATAACCAACAAGGGCGACAAGGCAAGTTGAAGTCACTGGACATGTTTGATGCGAGGCAATGGAGAGTCCCCCTCTTAAACTTAAGGTGGGTCGAAAATGGCATCCTAATGAAGAGTTTTTTGGACATGTTGCCGTTCACGGTCAATCTCAGACAAGGAAAAGACAAGAACGCCTCATGTTTTTCCTTTTTTTTTTTTTTTCTTTCCGTGAAAATTTGTTTTTCCAGTGATGTGCAATAAGTTCATTCATTTTCTTTCTGGGTTGGAATCTTTTGGGTAATCTAGTTGGATTTTCTTTTCTGCATTAATCATGGCAGTAACAGTTGTTTTTCAGGCATATTTCAGCTGTCAAAATTTGTAATAACAACGACTCTG
Organism: Adansonia rubrostipa; assembly: GCA_038381775.1. Taxonomy (NCBI): domain Eukaryota; kingdom Viridiplantae; phylum Streptophyta; class Magnoliopsida; order Malvales; family Malvaceae; genus Adansonia; species Adansonia rubrostipa. Next base: position 440 of record JBBYHM010353735.1, on the reverse strand, counting down.
TAGTCTTAAGGTGCTATACTTTGTGAAGTTGGGTACAAATTGTTTTCAAAACATTGCATCAAACGTGTGATATAACATTGCCAGACCAAGATAATTCCTGGGATTTTTAACTGGATGGTTCAGATTTCACGCCCAACTATCCTAGCCTTTTAATCATGCAAAAACCGATGGGAATCTGCTCATGCATGGTTTGGCCTAGACCTGCTCGTGGGCCGGGCCGGGCCGGGTTCGGGCCGGGCTTAAGCATGGTATTAATATTAAATTTCAAAGCTCGAGCCCGGCCCGGCCCGAAATATAGGCCTCGAATTTTGCCCAAGCCCGCCCATATTTGTAAATAGATAGTCCAAGCCCGTTTTAGGCCCACCCATATTATATTTTTTTTATAATTTATTTTTTTAAAATATATTTTTTAAATTTAATTTTTATTAATTTAATAATTT
>JBBYHM010353695.1:0-23038 GCA_038381775.1 Adansonia rubrostipa | reverse complement strand
TAACATGATTTCTTTGTGATGATTATTTGCATTCATGTTTTCAAAATGTTTTCAAATAAAATTAAAGGTAATGTTCCGCGTAGGTATCTCTCTAGTGCCCAAAGTGGAACATTCCATTTTCAAAGTAAAATCCAGAGGTCATTTTTATCGAAAACCTTTATATTCCCCATCTCTCCAGGGCATATATGAGATTAAATCTTTTTCATCAAAACCTAGATTATTTTTACAAGATTCATGCATTAAAAGGGGTTATACCAAAATAATGACCAGTTAAGATTGAAAGAATCAAAACCGAGATAAGACATAGCTAGTAAGGTATCGATTTCGGGCGTCGCAAAAAGGTTCATACCTCATCGTGCGTAACCAACTCTCGAACCAAACAACGAATCTTGGTATTACGTAGACCACGGGATCGATGTTTTGAGTTTCGTAACTCAAAATATAGGTTTCACTAGGCATCCAATCATGCCTAGTCCAAAATGATCTGTGGCGACTCCAAGCATTGGCCATTTCATGATGGTAATCTGAGACCAATAAGATGAGCGATTCGTCTTATGGTCCCCTTCACTGTACCACCAATCGAGAATCCGTACATTCTTATTCTTATCACATTGCGAAAGAAAAGTCTCGATCAAGAAGACATTTCCAAGTCAGGAAAATATTTTAAGTCGTACGCACCCATAGATCCACGAAGATCCACCTCGGGATATGTTGTAACAGTTACTGAAATAGAGTTAAATTCTTATCACTAGAGTAGTTAAACTGAATTAGGAATTACTTTATAATTTCACCTTAATAATTTGATTTATTTATCTTGGCCTATTTATTATCATATAGGCCACATAAAGTCTAACACTAATGCCATTGGCCTCTTTTTCCTTACCTTCTTTTTTTTAAATCCACCTTTCCCTTTTTCCCTTCTCTTTTTTTTTTAATTCTTTTTTATATTTTGTTTTATCGAATTTGTTTAGATGTTAATTTTAAAAGTTACAAACTTTTTATGTTTCTTTTAAAATTAGTACCACGTGTATTTCAAATATAACATAATATATGACTTGGCAAAACTATGTAATCTATTATCACCTGATTTAACTTTTGTCATGTCATCATTTTTTATTAACGATGTTAAGCTCAGGCATCACATTAACACATGAAATGATAATACAAGTGTCATATTGAACATTTTTAAAATATAAATATCACATGAAAAGTGTACACTACTATGGCTATTTGTGACATTTTCCCTGTTCTTATTAAAATTTATATATTGATATTTTTTTCATTAAGTCAATTTAATTTTATTAAGGGAATAGAAGAACATTTCAAATTTAATAAATACAAATTCTAAGTAACTTAAAATCTCAAAGATAGCCAAATTGCTCCCAGAAATCAAACATGAAAAAACCACTAAACTAAGGAAAAGATAAGTAGGATTAGTCATCAAATTCAAAAATTTTTGCATAAATCTTCTCAAAGAATACCTCCTAATGTCACTAACCAATGCATCAATATTCCCAAAAATAATCCAATGGTATTACTTATTCTTCCACTTGTTAGAATAAAGATTTTCAAAGCCCCTTAAATAGCCAATAATTCTTTAAGTCTTTAACCAGATTTAAGACTTCCAAGAGAAATATTTTTCACCATTTCAACTATTGATTGACTATCATCAAGCGAGCCCCAAGTGCAAACCAATGAAACTCTTATAAAAGCCATAACTTCATTTAGATAAAAAATCTTCAAGAAACCATTAAACAACGACACAAACTTTAAAATATTTTAGCAGCCTCTAATAAATGCATTTGAGATTCAAGTAAAACTATGTCAGACTTATTGAATAAAGCCAAAATAAGAAAACATCTTAAAAAATCTAATGACTAAGGCCAATGCTTGACCATACAAAAACTTCTAATCCCATTCAATTTCAAACTCAATGCCTATTGTCATATTCCAAACAAGCTAAGAAACTTTGTAAAAACAAAATAAGAAGTTCACAATGTAGACATTGATTTTAGCAACTAATCTATCACTTTTTCTTGGAGAAAAATAAAATTGCATAATTTTATTTTTGAATAGCAAAAGTAATCTAGAACAAGTAACCATATCACTTCACTGATGTTGCTTTATCGAATGCTTTTCTACTAGAAACATCCTATTCAGAATAGCCTATGATAAAAGCAAAATGTTTTGATAACAGCTTACATTAAGAACAACTTCTATTTAGAGTAACTCTTGTTGATAATTAAAATAGTCTATATTTAAAACAACTCTTGTTTAGAATAACACTTTTATGAACAAGCCATTCATGGAACAACATTCTCATGAAAAAGATACCTCTATCAAAAAATATTCTACAAAAGACATTCCACCTGACACTATTTCACAAAAATAGAATAAGTGAAAATAACCCCAAAGTATAATATGTTATTGGATTAGTTTCATTATTGGGATGTTTTGGAGAGCTTGGCTCGGTGGATTAGATATGAAGATAGTTAAGAGCTCTTCTTTTAATCTTTTCATGAAGTGAGCACTTTTCCTTTTTTTGAGAAAAAATGGTGAATTGTTGTTTATTACTCACCATTAGTAATAACTTCCATTAAGCAAAACATTAATACTTTAGTAACTAACAACTTTTCTTATACCTACTAAATATACAAACATAGTAACTCTTACTCTATAAATATTGTAACTTCTTTTCTAAAACCCTTTAAATAGGAGTACTTGGAGGGAATTTTAGCATTTGTCATAACTCTTAGCCTTAAGCTCTATTTGTATTTGTCCACTTTTAGCCTTGTAGCCCATTTTATTTAGCCTTGCATTACCATCCTTTTACTTCTCTCACCTTATAAACCACCACTTATCATTGCACTCATTAGGATCTACTCTAATCTTCCTCTCCATTATCTCTTGACAACATTCCATTCAATTATTTACAACATTTCCTCTTTCTACATCAGAACCCTTTGCATACTCAAAAATAACAATTTGCCTAATATCATCAACAATCCAACCAAAAATAACATTTTATTCCATACATATATTAGTTCTCTAGATCTCTTAATTGAAGGTTCAAAAATTAAAAAAATTTTAACTTGATGATCTTTAATAATTTCAAAAAAAAAATTATTTAGACGATGACATTTTCACCTTCCATGAAACACCAATTATTAACAAGCACACATTTTGCATTGTTTTTTCTTGCATACCAATATAAAAAAAAAAAATCTCATTATTCCTTTCACAACTCTCCATTCATCCATAATAAACCAATAACTAGGAGTTAGTGTGCTTATATTACATGGTCCCACTAATCATCGTAACTTGTATCTACTAATTTTTTCACAATCTGGTTCTCATCTTTATTTATTGAAAGACCTAGCAATTTAACCAAATTCCATGCATCAATTTCCTCTTCAACAAATACTTTGTTGCCTTTTAAAAAATCCTCATTTGAAAAATATTTTTTGGCCAGCTTGTTATTTTGAAGTTTCACATACTTTTTCTTTTGATTTTTCTTGGTTGGTCTACAAACACGCTTTTTCTCTTTCTTAATTGGTTTGTGTAGCAGCTCATTTTCATTCTCTTCAACACTATTTGATTTTTCGATTTTCAACTTTGGAATATACTGGGATCGTTGGAGGAGATAAATGCTCATTTCTATGTGTTTGTCATTGCTCAAGACTTTTATTATGCTTGGGTTCCATTTCCATAGAATTTGATACAATTCCAGCATCTTCTAAATTAACATGAAAACCTGATTCCACACCTGATTTATAGGCCAAAATATCTGCATTATTCATGGAAGACTTAATAAAGCCTATCCCATTTAACTCATCAAACTTACTCGTACTTCCTATAACATCTCTCCAAAATGGCTGTTATCGATCATTAAATTAAAGTTTTCACTTTTTTAGACAATTTTGAAAGTTAACGGTTGAACAACTATTATCATTTACTTTGATTCCATTAACAATGTCCAAGCATGCATTATTTGATCCAAGAACTAAAACTTTCCCTTAAGCAATTAACTTTATCTCTATATGATTCTCATCTTAGGGAATTAATTTATTCATCTTTCTTTTCTATAAAAATATAACCATTTTCCTCATAACCATAGCAACTAGACTAGTTTCCACTCAAACCTTTTGTTATAAGATTTTTACATTTTGCAGCTGCATCCAAATAAAGAAATAACATTAAAGCCAACTTCTGTAATTCTAACTGGATATATATTCCCACCATAATGAACTTCTATCATTTGGTTAATTTTTTCCATTTGATATGTGATAATCAGCTTTGCATCATTGCTAAAATTACTAAAATTCAATGTTTTTCCATCCATATATAATAGCTTTCCCCAAATATTTGTAATATTCTTAATGGCCTGTTTGGAAACCTAGATTTGGACAAAAAAAGACTTGGATTCACAAACTCATTTTTTTTCAATGTCAAACAAAAAAATTGAATTTGGATTTGGATAAATCCAAAATCAATCTTTAGTTGCCTAAATCTGAAATTTGAAATTCATTTTGAAAGTGAAATTTACAAATTGTTACTGTATCTTTTTTCATTGCTTGTATTTTAATATGTATAAATATAGGTTTTTAAATTTGTTTGATATTGGAGATTTAATCAAAATTTATTAAGAAAGATAATTAAGGATAATTAAGAACTTTGGAATAAAATGATTTATTGTTAGGATGCTTTTTATATTTTGATTTGATTTTATTTTTGTAACTTATAAAAGTACAAAATAATTTTTATTTAAATTCAAATTGTAATTATATAAACTATTTGAATTTAAAATTTTTTCTCCCAAACAAAAAATTTTAAATTTATGACTTTAAAAATTATAAATTATAAATTGTAAGTCTAAAATTTTGAAATTTAAATTTAAATTTTCAAACACAAATTACAACATGTTTATTCACATGCATAACTATTCCATTATGGGATCCTTCGAAGCTTTATAGTGACTCGTTTGATTCGTGGAATAGCCATTTTGTGGAATAGCTGATTCCAACCTTAGTCCTCAAACTCTCATAATAGCCAGCCATTCTACACTTTTCCCATTGAATGGCTATTTTGGCCTTGGACGTAATACAAAATTGCTCTGGGGGATTCAAATCCTATAGTTTTGCATTCTACTAAACTAAATTGCTGCTCTAATTAATCCATTCCATTCTAGCTCTATTTAATTCCCAAAGAATAGATATTTTATTACTACTCTATTCACCCTACTAAAATATTATAATTCTAGCCATTGAGTGGAACTCTAAAGCAAGTCAAACATGTTACCTTGTTTTTTAATTGAAACACCTTTGTCCAATATTCGATGGAATGGATGCATTCTTTTAAATAATTTTATATATAAATATTCAGTCTATCAAAGTAATTACATAATATTTTACAAATATGATCATAAGATGTTTACAAATATGATCACAAAATTATTACAAATATGATCATAGTGAAAAAAATTTTCACTTTATAAGAGGGTAAGAGTTTATCATATATTTTATTTTTATTTTTTTAATAATTTTTTATTATATTCAAAAGTATGCATCACCTTATTAATAATGTTTTTGAATTTTACTTTTTCGATATTTATTTAATGTATTTTTTATTAGATGAATTCTATACTTGTAAACATTTCATTCTTTTGCCTTCCAAAAAAACCCACTATTTTAAGATTCAAGATTTATTCAGCAATGAACATAATAAACTAATACCTCGCACCCTGGGTATCATTGTTTGTGGGGGAAAAGCTACTTAACTATCAAAGAAAAAAATATTTTTTAGTATTTTTTACTTTATCAAATTTCAATTTACGCATAATTCAAGATTAGATTAATAATTGTTACATTAACCCAAATGATTGAGAAGGTTTAAATCTCTTTCAACCTTGAAAATTTTCATTTACATACGTAAAATATATAGTGATGCAATAATAATATCATCTCCCTTATATTAAAAACTTTTTAAAGTTTGCATTTCACTTTTTTTAAAATTATCTTGCACAATAGTAATGTAGGAAGTTTGAGGGCAACAAGTAATTAGATTACAAAAATTTTATAAATAATATATAAACATGGCAATGAAAACATAATAGTAAAGATAATCTAAGACTCCCTAAACAAGATCATCTTGTAAGATCTTAATTAAATTTTTAGATCAAAAACTAAAAAAACTATTCAAGATTTAAACATTCCTTAATCTTGAGAAGTTTTTCAATAATTTTATGACCCAATTATACAAAAACACTAAGTCCAGTTGTCGTAAACCAAAGCTATCCAATCATCTAGCCTTTAATGGTTATCCACACTGGTGACCTGAAAAACCTTCAATAAGGAAGAGACTTTGTTATCCAGAGTTATGCTAGCAGCTTAGGTTTCAAGAAACCTTCTTTGTCCTTAAAAGACCTTGATTCAATAATCAAATCTAAAAAGAAAACAATTTTTCTTCAAGAACCTTCATATTTGTACAACCATTACTTAAAGAAGTTCTGGAAAATGCAAAACATGTTCTTAAAAGCCTTTTGGCTGAATTCTTTAGTCTCTTATAGATTATATGGGATGGCTAACATAGGTTAATATATTTAGGGCTAAAATTTTAATTTCTAAAATATTACAATCTTGCTTCTGCCCATGTGAACTCATTTAAAATTGGCCTAAGTAACCATTACTTGTATTAGACATACAAACCCAGTTTTAATTTATTTTCTACTAATGACTGTTATTTATGTGACCCATTAGGCCCAGGTCATATTGGCAATAAATATAAAATATCTCAATTAAGAATATTTTATATTTATAGACTAAGATTGACATCTAGTAATGTATTATGGCCTTCCAACATGTAGAAAGTGTCAATATGGTTTTGATAAGCCCTTTAGTGTTCAGTGTCTTAGTATAATAAATATCCATTCATCTTATATCTCAGAATTGGCAAGAGCATGGTCAATGTCTACTTTTAGCCCATTCCATATTAGCATGCAACCCTTATGTGTTAACTCCATAATCAATATTACCTTGGCCAAGGACTTTGAATTAGCCCAGTCTAGGTACATGTGAGATATGTCTCCTTATATCACTTAGGGTGATGAATCCTCTTTAGACCACTCATTCACCTACCATATGATTTATGCCATATCTTAAGCTACCTTAGCATAAGCGTCCATCTATTGTGGACTCATTTTTTATGAAATCAAAGCATGACATTCTTCATATGAGATGACCTAGTGTCACAAATCTAAGGATCACTTACACTACTAATAAATGAGAGTATTTTTATAGACACTTGAGTGAAATATCAAATGAAACTCTTATAGCAGGTCATGTTCAGTGAACTTGTTGCCATAACAAGCACCCATATGATATCTCTAAATACCTCTATACTTCAACTTGTGAGATCAATTGCATGTATCCTATGCATGGAAGCTTATGTATGCTAGTTTTTATGCATTGTTAATACCTTGTCTTGATAATATGATGACTAGGAATGTTTTTAGAAGCATAACTTTTATGCATAGAGATCTCATAATTGTAACTCTGTACAATTCCTTTGTAAAGCCAATTTATTTCCTGGGCTTTATTTACATATGATATTATAATAATTATATAATTAAATCTTATGGATAAAGAAATAAATTTATAACATTAAATAAATATAATATTTGATTATGTGATATCACTAAATGATAATGCCTTACAAGCCACAATGATTAGCTTCCAAGGCTTACATTAGGAATCTCCCACTAGCACTAAAGCCAATCGCCCATATGTCTAAGTCCCATACCTTCCATATAACGATCATGTTTCTACTAGGATAGAACTTTAGCGAAAGGATTAGCTAAGTTCTCTTCGATAGGTACTCATTTCATACTAACGTCATGTTTCACTGTAAGATATCTAATATGTGATACTGCAAGCAATACATGTTTGGATTTATGATAGACTGTCGCTTCTTAGCTTGGACTATGGCCCTACTATTATCACAATAAAGTAATATTGGATGGACAATGCTTGGAACCACACCTAGTTCATTAATAAACTTCTTCATCCAAACTTCTTCTTTCGCAGCCTCATACGCGGAGATGTATTTAGCTTCAGTTGTTTCAACTAACTATAGCATCGTTGAAGGTAAATAAAAAATCGCTTTGCATTTGTTATTATCTCAATTAAATTGGAAGCAAGCATTGGTACAACATCTTACATGTAGTTCAACCCCTTCATATACCAGAAAGATATCCTTAGTCCCTCCTAAGTATTTAAGAATATTTTTCACAGCAATCCATTAACTTTTTTCCTAAGTCACTTTGGTATCTGCTCGTGATACTTAGAGCTTATGATACATCTAGTCTTGTACATAACATAGCATATATAATTGATCTAACAAGCAAGGCATATAGGATTTCATCTATCCGTAACTTTTCATCTGATGTTTTAGAATAAGTTTAACTTAAAACCATAAGGTTGTGTCATGTATACTTTTTCTTACAAATTCAACTATAGAATACAATTTTTACATCTATCTACCATATCTCATAATCATGATATGTAGTTATAGCAAGCATAATCCGAATGCATTTTACCATGGCAACTAGTGAAAAGGTTTCCTCACAATCAATGCCTTTTACTTGGTTATAAGTTTTTGCCATCAATCTGGCCTTATACGTTTGTATGTTGCCATCAATGTTAGTCTCTCTTTTAAAGACCCATTTACACCCTATAGGTTTTATCCCTTCGGGTGGATAAGCCAAAGTCCATACTTGGTTAACTTCTATAGCATCCATTTCAGATCTAATGGCTTTAAGCATTTATCGGAATCAATGTCAAACATTGCTTCCTTAAATTTGATAGGTTTATTATCATAAGGCAAGTTATCTTGATCTCTGAGAATTTTGTATCTCTCTGGAGCTTATCAGATTCTACCAGATCGATGAAGTAGTAATGTCTTTTAAGCTTCAGGTTGAGTATCTGATGTTTCAACTGTTGGCTCAGGTTCCATATGAATGTTTATTTATGGTTCTTGAACTTTTTTAAGATCAATTTTATTTCTAGTAGACCCTTCAAGTAGAAACTTTTTATCTGGAAAGTGTCTATGTTTTAAGTCAAACACCTTTTACTCATTGGGATTATAAAAATATCCAGCAGTTTTTTAGGATGGCCCACAAACTTAGATTTGACTGATCTCGCACTAAGTTTATCAGTTGCTACATACTTTATGTAAGCAATTCATCCCTAAATCTTTGTGCAAAACAAATCTGGCTTTTTACCTTTCCAAATCTCATATGGTGTTTGGATGGAACCTTATTTAGAAGATAAGTAATAGTTCTAAGGCATATCCTAAAAAGGGTATCAAAAGGTTAGCCTTAGACATCATAGAATGAACCATGTCTAGCAAAGTTAGGTTTTTTTAGACACTTCATTGTGTTGTATAGTTCTGAGTGGAATCTATTGTGATCGAATCCTACTCTTAGTCAGATGATCTAAGAATTATTGACTTAAGTATTCTAATCCTCAATCAGATTTAAGAGCTAGAAGACTCTTGCCAGTTTGTTTTTTTACTTTAACCCTGTACTATTTGAACCTTATGCTCTCTAAACTTTTCAAAAGTTTCAGACTTGTACCTTATAAGTACACATACCATACCTTGAATAATCATCGATAAAGGTCATGAAGTAAGAATACCTATCTTTAGCCCTTGTGTTTATTGGTCCATATACATTTGAATCTACTAGTGGTCCAATAAATTTTTAGCCCTCTCACTTTTATCGATAAAAAGAGCCTTGGTCATTTTTCCAAGGAGAAAATATTCTCATGTCTTATATGATTCATAATCAAATGGGTCTAGATAGCCTTGTTTGTATAACTTGGTTATCTATGTTTCATTAATATGACCAAGTCCATAATGCTAGATGTAAGTTCTACTTGGGTCATTATTCTTTCCTTTCTTCACATCCATATTGAATAAAGGCATATCTAGATTTAATACATACAGCCCATTCTGCATTGAGGCCGATCTATAGACCACTTCATTTAAAATAATTGTGGAACTATTGCCTTTTATCCTAAATTTGAAAGTATCATTCTCAATGAGGTATGAAACTAAAATAATGTTTCTAAACAATCTTGAAATAGCAAAGACATTCTTTTAGTTCCATGGTCATGCTTATAGGCAATGATAAGGTACACGTTCTGATGGCAGTGGCCTTAACTATTCTTAGAATTACCTCATTAGAGCCCAATTTTCTATTATTCTTTAACAGGCTTATGTCATTACATAAGTGAGATCCATATCATGAATCTAGTATCCAAGAGGTAGTATTTATAGTAGAATAAATTCAATCATATGAAAGTCAGCTACCTTCCTTTTATTGGGAACACTTCTCAATTTCACATACCAATCCAAACACATTGGGTTTATGGCATCAAGTATGCCTCACAATGCTATTAATATAAATACTATCAATAAGCTAGTATAAAACAAGTATATGTTAGTTATTCATGTATTAAACTAATAATGACAAGGCACTAAACCTTTATTGGTCCTCCCACTAATTTTTTGAAATAATAGCCCTCACTATTATTCGAAAATCTCTTTTAAGCATTTCTAGTGGGCTAGAATCCCTTTCAACAAGTTGCAACCTTAAGCGGCTCAATAAATTACAACAAACCTAATTGGTTAGGTAACGTTTCTTACCTATTGCATCTCTATGCAACTCCCATATCAGTTAGCTTAAATGCATCATCTACATTTCGCCTAACCATCACTTTTAACATCATATGGTCAAGTGCGACACATCTGAACCATACAACATTATTTAAGTAAGACCCATTACTCATAACTCACACTATTCAGGTGAAAGGGACTTTGAACTACTCAATAAATCACCTTTGGCTGGAACTCGAGTATTTTGTTATGAATAATGGAAGGCATCTTTATCATGCAAAGCATATGACTATATAGTATGCAAGGGATTTTGTTTTTAAATTAAGGTTTTATCATGTTTACATGCATAGCTTTTATAATATCTCATAAAATAAATCTACTATCATGCTACTACTTGGATGACATGGACTACTATGTAGTGCAATGTCTTTGAGCCATCAAAGGAAATTACTTGGTTAATTCCTAGGTGATTACATACAAAGTCTTCAAAAGCTTCTTTAATCTCCCAAGCTTTATGGTGCCTTCACTCGGATCTCTATCTTTGAGTTACAAATCTTTCTTAACTAACCCTAATTTTACACTTATGTCATCTAATTACATTTGCAATAAAGAAGCCTCAAGTTACATCAAGGGGATTTAGGTGAAAAAAGAATTTTATAACCCCGAAGAAAATAGAGATAGGGCAGGGTTCATAAACCATATTTAAAAAATTTAAACATTCATAAACAATCAACCATACATCTACAATCATATTAGGCCTAGTTCATAATCATCTCGTACATTCACAATGATTATGAATATATATAAACATGTATTTTAAATCCAAGTTACAAATTTTTTTATACTTAAATAATTGATCCATATTTAATTTAATTAAGAAAATAATTTTCTTACATGATTAACATTTATTCTAATCATATTAGAATAAATCCTATTCCAAATATGTTTAATCATTTAAATGAAATATTTTTTTATTAATTAAATTAACTAAATTTTAATTCCAAGCTTAATATATTATCTAGTTTATATCCAAAACCTCTTCGGGAGGTGTATTACGCCAACCATGCTAACTTTTAGCATTTTTATTTATTTTATAATTTTAATTTAATTATAGTTTAATTTAATATGATCATATTAGATTTTAAATTTCAAGACAATTAATATTGAAAGAGTCTTACTCTAAGTAGGATTGTGTTTGTCGTAAATCTTGGAGGAATCTTAATCCAACTAGGACTTTATCCCATGCATGGTTATCTTGGCCATCCTACTACAATTCAAACACTATTGTCTTCCTCCTAATGAACCTTTGAAATATAGCAAATTTACAGCAACTCCTTGCTGCCATTGATTTTGCAACAAGATCAAAGAGAGAAGACAAGATATTGCAAGCTTCAAGCGCACCTAATGCACTCATTTTAGCTTGGAATTGAAACGTTTTCAATTTTGATTTTAATTAAATTATAAAAATTTTACAAAAACATATAAACATTGCAATGGAAACATAACAATAAAGATAATCTGAGACTTTCTAAATTGGATTGTCTTGCAAGATTTTAATTAATCTTTTAGATAAAAACTAAAGAATTATTCAAGATTTAAAAATACGTTAATCTTAAGAAGTCTTTCAGCAATTCTATCACCCAATTACACAAAAACTCTGAGCTCGATTGTTATGAACCAAAGCTATCCAAGCGTCCATCCTCAATGGTTATCCACATCGGTAACCTAAAAAACCCTTAATAAGGAAGAGACTTTATTATTGGGAGATGTGCTAACAACTTAAGTTTTAATAAACCTTCCCTTGAACTTAGAAGACTTTGATTCAATAATCAAATTTGAGAAGAAAACAATTTTTCTACAAGAACCTTTAAATTTGTGAAATCCTTACTCAGAGAAGTTGTGGAAAATGCAAAACAAGTTCCTAGAGGTCTCTTGGTTGAATTCTTTAGTCTCTCAAAGACTATATGGGATGGCTTACACAAGTTAATATATCTAGGGCTTGAAATTTTTATTTTTGAAAAATTACAATTTTACCCTTGGCCCATGTAAACTCATTCAAATTAGGCCTAGGTAATCATTACTTGTATTAGACATATAAACCCAGTTTAATTTAATTTATACTAATCACCCTTATTTTATGACCCATTAGGCCCTCATCTTATTAGCAATAAATATAGCTCAATTAAGAATATTTTATATTTATAGATCAAGATTGGCATTAAGTAATGCATCATAGCCACCCAACATATAGGAAGTGTCAATATGGTTTTGTCAAACCCTTCAGTGTTCAATATCACAGTGCAATAAATATCTTTTCATCATATATCCCGGAAAGGATATTCTATATTAGTATGCAACCCCTATATGTTAACTCTATAGCAATATTGCCTTGCCAAAGACTTTGAATTAATACGGGCTAGGTACATGTGAGATATGTCCCCTTATATCACTTAGGGTGATGGATCCTCTTTGGACCATTCATTCACCTGCCATATGATTCATGCCATATCCAAAACCACCCTACCATAAGCATCTGTCTACTGTGAACCCGTTCATAATGGAATCAAAGCATAACTGTCTATATATGAGGTGATATGGTGTCACAAGTCTAAGGATCATTTACACCACTAACACATGAGAGTATTTCCATAGATATTTGAGTGAAATACCAAATAGAACTCTCAAAACTGGTCATGTTCAGTGAATTTGTTACCATAACAAGCACCCATATGATGTCCCTAAGTATTTCTAAACTTCAACTTATGAGATTAGTTACATGCATCCTATTCATGAGGGTACATATATCAGTCTTTGTGTATTATCAATGCCCTGTCTTGATAATACAATGACTAGGAATGTTCTTAGAAACATGGCTTTGATGCATAAGGATCTCATAATTGTAATTATTTACAATTCTCTTGCAAGACCAGTGTGTTTCATGGGCTTTATCAACATAAGATATTTATAATAGTTACACAATTAAATCTTATGGATAAAGAAATACATTTATAACATTAAATAAATAAAATATTTAATTATATTAACTCACTAGATGATAATGCCTTACATGCCACAGCAATTAGCTTACAAGGCTTACACTAACAAGGAATGGCGGAATAGATTGAGGATATAGGTTTTTTCTTTTTTCTTTTTTTTTTTATTAATGTTTTCTAGCTTGTAGTTTTATACAATATAAACACCCATTCACTATATGATTAAAAGAAATAATTTTTATTGATTGAGTAAATTATTATTCATAATAGAGAGAATAAAAGTTTTCATTTGTTATTATTAAATTAAAAACCCTGAAAAGAAAAAAAAATAAGATTAATTTAATATAGTACTATTGCACCCAAACATTCGGCTCAATGTCGGTGCATATTCCATTTGCTTAACGAGTAAAGTTTGAATTTCCTTTTTTGTCAAATTTTAAAGTTGATCAAAAAAAATTAATATAATATTATTACACTGGATTTGAAAGTGCATCTTTTAAATTCTTGATGATTTGACTTTAAGGGGAAAAAAAAATATTGACCATGCCTGTAACTACTAAAAATACTGCCCTCAAACTTTCCTATTTTTACCATTTTAATGCGTTTCCAATGGAGTGAATAACGTAAAGAGACATCAAATTACTTGAAAAGATTTGATTCCGGGAAATCCAAGAAATGAGATTGAATTCTTAACATTTTTTAGTTATTATTTAATAGCTGTTTAATGAATTCCCGTATTAAGATAATGAGAGACTTTCAAATAATTTAACAACTTAAACTTGACGCTTGAATTGTTACTTTTCTTTAAGAATTGAGATTCAAAGTTAGAAATTTTACCTCTCTTCCACCTCCCGTAATCATAAAATTTAACAAAAAAAAAAGGATGGGACTTAGAGAAAGGACCAAGTCTGAATCTCTTCACCAAAATTTGGGTTTGAAAGAGGTTAATTCGGGTGGAATTATTTCCATTTTTCACTCCCTGGTGGCAGACAAATTTGGGCTCGAGAGACTGGAATTACTTCCATGTTCAACAGTGAGCAGACCAAAAGATAATTCAGTACCCCCCCCCCCCCCCTCTCCTTCTTTTAAGGCAAAAAAAAAAATTTCCAGTCTCCGCTGTTGAGATTTGAGAGCCAAGACAATGGTTGCTTAGCTTTAACCAAGTATAAATTTCCCATTAATGCACTGCCCATATTCACATTCTTTGTACCAACTTTGAAACGAGATTTTTTAAATTATTTTTTTGGTATAAAAGAAGTTGTAGTTTGAGAATGAAAAATGATCGAAAATCTCAACTTTATTAGATTTTACTTTTTAAAAATAATTATATGAACCAAATTGATTAAGATTCGAGTTGAATGAAATTTCAATCATATTTAAATGTTATTTTTTAAAAAATAATTATATGAACAAATTGAATTAAAATATAAGTTGAACAGTACAAGATGTTAAAAAAAAAAAGATATGGCGTTCCAAACGCGAAAAATTAAAAAAAAAAAATGAAAAATGGCATGCCAAACCTGAAACGAAAAGTAAACGCCAAATGTTTGAAGTTATTGCCCTAACCAAGTGCGGAAAGCTGGCACGAGACTTTTAACTTTCTTGCCAGCAAAGTTGAAAATAATTGGCATCTGTATTGACTGTTTTCCAACCCTATTTAGTCAAGGGAGTTATCTTTACAAACTCTTTCCCTCTTTTTTTATTGCGCAATACAAGACCTACCTTCGCACAAAAAAAAAAAAAAAAGTCAGTACTGGGGGTCCAATGAATCTTAGAGAACCTTGTCCCAAAATCTAGCTATTAAGATGAGAGTCTAGATTCATATAAATCTCACAAAGAAATCTCAAATTTTTTGTGTAAGATTAAGTCTCATAATTTGCAATTAGGCACCAAGCAAACACAGCTATTTCGGCGGGCACCAGTTGAGCCGCGTGGTTACAAATAAGACTTTGCGAACGACTCTGATATCAATTGATATGAATATTTGAAGAACCACACTCTAATAACTAGCTATTAGAGTGACATAACCTACTCTGCATAAATCCCATAAGAAAATCATATACGTTTGATGCGAGATTGTAATTTGCAATTAGACACATAATGCTTCCTTATATATGAGCACGCGTTATACAATCTTTTTGGCCATCTAAGCATTCAAATAGAGATGACTGTCCTAGGCCAAATCTAGAGTTCACCCTTGGAAGGAATTAAAGTTTCTTGGTGATGGTCAAGGGACAAAAATATTAAACAAGACATTATTTGCTCTAATGAGAAATTTGCCTGTAAAATGAACAGAAAGAAAACTCACTAAAACAATCATTTTGAAGGATTATGATAGTTTATGTTTTAATAATAATTTTTGCACCATATTAAGTTTTTAAGCTACCCACTTGTACATTGTATTTCATACAATAATAATAAGCTGCAGAAAAAAAGGTTATAGCAAACATCACTTATGAACATTATCGTTGTCATAAATTTTGAATGAACAAAAAGTCATACTTGTAGAAACAACAACTCTATGACAGCAATGACTCATCATTACTATTATATGCTATGGCTACAGCTGTAAACAAATTTTTACAAGATATATTATCAATATTACCTCTGATAATTTATACACTAAAGGTTTACCTCAGAGTTTGCGTAAAATCTGGATCCAGAGATCACCACGAAATGAGTTTCATTTCGTGTAGGGGTGTAGCAGGGATGATGATTGCTTTTCTATATTCCTTCCTGAAGCTAAAGGAGAAACCCCAGCTGTTTGCAATGACGAAGATGATGAAGGAGCCGGGGCAGAAGCAGCAATATTTGAGAAAGTGCTCATATTACTGCTCACGTTTATGCTGGTTCCACTAATAGAACCTTCGGAGGCAGCTTTTGGTGGTGGCGGTCTCTCAATAGCTGTGATTCCTTCCAGCATCTGAACTACTTTTCCCATCATCGGCCGCTGAGAAGGCTGTTCTTGGATGCACCAGAAACTAACCTGAATTGCCCTAGTTACTTGCTCCATGTCGAAATCTTGATCAACAAGCCTTTTATCGACAATTCCCATCACATTGCCCTTCTCAAACTCTTCATAAGCCCATATAGAAAACTTTTTCCTATTTGTCTCAGGTGAAACATCAAAATTCCTTCTTCCACTCACTATCTCCAACAAAACCATTCCATAACTATAAACATCAGATTTAGAAGTTATCGGAAGGTTTGCAAGCCATTCAGGTGCCAAATAACCCCTTGTCCCCCTAACACTTGTCAACGTTCTGTATCTATGGTCTTTGGGATTTATGAGTTTGGCAAGGCCAAAATCTGACACTTTGGCATTGTAATTTTCATCCAAAAGAATATTCTCGGGCTTTATATCACAATGAACAATGCAGTCCCGACACTCCTCATGAAGGTATGTGATTCCCCTTGCAGTTCCAAGAGCAATGCTAAATCGATATTCCCAGCTCAACATCTTTCCTGAGTGCCCTTCAGTGACAAAAAGGAAGCTATCTAGAGACCCATTTTTCATGAACTCATACACTAAAAGCCTGTGACGACCCTCAGAGCAAAAACCTATCAATCTCACCAAGTTCAAATGGTGGGTGCTACTAATGGTAGCAACCTCCATTCTAAACTGTTTTTCACCCTGCTCAATGCCTTCCAGTTGCTTCACTGCCACAACGTTTCTGTTAGCAAGAATTCCTTTATATACAGCCCCAAACCCTCCAGCTCCAAGCTTGTCCTTAAACCCCTTGGTTGAGCGCTGTAGCTCCTTATACGAGAACTGAACAGGAGCACCAGATGCATACTCAAGAAGAGCATATTGAGCAGATAAACCCCCGAATTTGGGACTGTTTCTACAACACCACCACCACAAACTGCCTTCCAATACAATCAAAACCAACAGGGTAGCAACAATAACAACCACTACAACCCAAGCACGCAACCTCCAACCTCTACTATTCCCTGTATTATCTGCAATAGAAGATGGGTTCGGTAACACTGGTCCACAAACCTTAACATATGAAGTGCTAGGAAGCGCTGGACTTTGATATCCACTAACAAACTCGGTGGTTTTTAAGTAACAAAGCCCTGTTCCATCTGACAAAGAAGTGGAAGCAAGACAAGAGGGACTCACAAGACAATTCAATCTACATGCTGATATCCCAACGAAGAAAACCTGAGACGACAACTCAGGTGGGTAAGTCAAAAACTCGGCATGGTCCAATTCCAACATAGCAGCACTCCCTGGACAATTTTCAATCTCCACTTTCCTCTTACACCCTTGCCTCCTATCATTCACATCAACCAGCTCAAAATTCTCAGATGGGCACCCGCAAATTGGATCCGAATCATTATAACTACAAATTCCCAGATTCCCACAGTAACCAAAAACGTCACACTGATCCAAAACTGCAGACCATCTCACAGTTGTAGTCCCACTACCTCTAGCAGAACTATAAATCCTTAAATTCCCATCATCATCTAATCTTAAAAACCTCAAAATATCACTTCCTTCAGCATAGTCACTACTATAAGCCATAATTGCCCCACTACTCAAACTAGGATCATACAAATTCAAAATCCCAATAGATTGCAACCCTAAACGTGGTGAAGTTAAATTAGCATCAAAGGAAGAATTCAGCCCTTGGGTCCAGTAAACAATACTATCATTCCATCTCAAAGTTAAATTACCTGACCTTTGAAGAGAAAAGGAATAAATCCCAGTTCTCAGAACCCTCCCCAAAGTGAAATTCTGCTCCGGAACGATCGTATCCGTTGGATGATCAAACGAAGACCAAACAGTAGCACTGCCATTGCCCAGTAGCCGGAGTTCCCCTGTGTCTTCCAACGAAGCCGAGGAAACACCCTGGTTGGCGGTGCCAGAGTCCCAGACAACGGCGCCGGAGCCATTGGTAAGATGGAGGGCTCCGTTAGAGATTAAACGAAACGAACCACCAGAGTCAACGGTGGCGGCGCCACCAGCTGTCCAAATACGAACAACTCCACCAGCATATGTAATAGCAGCAAGGAAAGAGTCGGAGGAACCCGAGGAAATGAAGGAAAGGGAGAAAGTGGAATTGGAATTGGAAGAGACCCATGATTGGTTAGTGGAAGCGGAGATGGACGAGCCTAAGGGGATCGTGGAAGATGAAGCAACAGAGAAGAAATTTGAGACTGAAAAGAGGAACAAGAAGAAGAAGAACAAAAAGATTCTGCTCATTTTGTTCAATTTCTTTGAAATTGAGGCTTCGGGAGATCGTTGGTTATTAGCTTTATTGTTGGTAGTTGAGACTGGAAGATTGGAAAGTAGAAGAAGATGAAGGTGGGAACGGTCATGGGAGAAGACTTTGACTCAGTCCTGTTTAGTGAGTCATTTTTATGAGGATGTTTTCACGCAAATGAAGGCTCTGGTTTTTCAACTTTTTTTTTTTTTTATAATTTTTTGCAGCAAGTACTTCTCCAAAAAGAAACGACTGAGTCACAGTTTTTATTTTCAAACATGCCAAATAAAAAAAATTATATTTTCGGCTTATATTTTTAGTGTTTGGAATTGTTTAATTTAATAATATTTATGAAATTAATTATGAGAAAATTATATATTGATTCTCAAATAAAACTTTTAAATTTTGTAAATGAATTAAATTTTTTAAAAATAAATGATAAATTTTTTTAAAAAATATTTTAGTGAACTCTATAATCAGTGTATTAAAATTGAATCCACCAAGTTACTTATTTGAATTTCCTAACATAAAAATGGTTTTCCATAGTGGTTGGATTGCAATGAAAATGATGTTCTTCTAATATTTGAAAGATTCTGGTCATCGGTAGAATCAAAGTATCAAGGATTGAAATGAAAATTAAAAAGGAAAAAAAATTATGAAGTCTTTTTAATCAAACCTTAGACTTCATTAAAAAAACTAATATTTGTAATTAAAAAAGGTTAAAAAAGAGAAGTCACTATTAAGTATTAAAAGAATACTATCAATTAAAATTTCTTTAGTACAATATAAAAATATTAATTCTTACAAATATTATCTAAAATAAGATACAATAAAAGTAAAAAAAAATAAAAAATGAAATAAGTAAACCTAATAATTTAAAACATAGTTATTAAACCGAATCCATTCGATAGTTAAATAGTTTGATCTAGTGAATCGAGTATCACCAAATCGGTTTTATATGTAAACCGTTCGTGTGATTAATCCTAATCTAATCATCTGTCTTGACTTCAGGGTTCAAGGGTTTTCATGACTAAATGTATACTTGCTGTAATTAATAATCAAGAATAGGCACACATGACTCTTTACTAGTTTAAATGAGTTTTTATTCTATTCTAAATAAACTTATTAATGAGTGTAGACACCTAATTTCGTCAGGATCTCCTTTCCAATAATCTTGAATAATCGGGATCAAGAATTTAATGGCCATGCTCATTAAGACTAATATTTTTCAGATGAACAAGACATTTTGAAGACCTTTCTAGTCATAATTTAAATAATCGTAAGTTCAAGTGATAAAAAAGTCATATTTTGATCCCTAATTTCGAATATAGAAGATGAATATTTAAGAGAAAAAATTATTTTTTATCTTTCATTGTCAAAATTTTGAAAATTTGTTTTTGCGAAAGATATCGCGGTCAAATTTTTCATTTTTAAAAATTTTTTGAGAATTTTTCATTCAACTTGAAAGTTGACCATCGTAGAATTATACTGATACATGTATAGTATTTATGCCAATACGTACTCAGAAAAATTAGAATTATTTAAGGAAAAATTCATATTGGCATTTTATACCATAAGGAGTCAGGTTATCCATTTTTATGACTAATTTTAAAATTTTCATAGTATTTTGAGTTTTATACTCGTAAAATTTTTCCTGATAAAATTATCTCAAATTTCGGATTTTTATCTTTACCATTTTATAAATTAATATTTTGAGTAGCATTTTTTATTTAATTCATTTTATATATTTTTTGAAATTTTCTCGGTTCTAGAATATGATCTTTCTATTATCTGTAAAATCTTTTGTGTAATTTTCTGGAGGTTTGAATTTTAAAATTCTTTAAATATTACATTCAACTAATATTAAATCATTTTTTAAATTTCATTTATTTGTTATGAATTTTATATTTTCTTTTTATTTCTTAAATATAAAGTTTTCTACCCTAAAATTTTTTGGAAAGATTTTTCTTAGTTTATAATTTTTAAAATTTTTTAAATATTATTACCTAATTCATATTAAATTAGTTTTGAAAATCTCAACTTTTTTATGAGTTTTAGAATTTTTTCTATTACCAATATACGAGTTTTATACTCTGTAAATTTTTTGGTGAGATTTTTTTGAGTTTATAATTTTTAAAATTCTTCAAATATTATTTTTTAAATCATATTAAATCAGTTTTAAAAAATTTATTTTATTTTATGAGTTTTGCATTTTCTTTCATAATTTTTTTATTTTCGAAATACGAAATTTTTTACTCCGTAATTTTTTCAGTAGGATTTTTCGTAGTTCA
Source organism: Adansonia rubrostipa (assembly GCA_038381775.1). NCBI lineage: Eukaryota > Viridiplantae > Streptophyta > Magnoliopsida > Malvales > Malvaceae > Adansonia > Adansonia rubrostipa. The sequence continues at coordinate 1,867 of JBBYHM010353695.1, read as the reverse complement.
TAATTCTCAAAAATCTTTAAATATTATTATTTAATCACTATTAAATCATTTTTTAAAAAATCCATCTTATTTTTTGAGTTTTACATTTGTTTTCTAAATTTTCCTCATTTCCAAGATACAAAATTTTTTATTCTGTAAATTTTTAGGGACTTTTTCTGATTTTATAATTTTTAAAATTTATCAAATATTTTTATTAAATGCATTTGAAGTCAGTTTTTGAAAATTTAATTAATTGGTTGAATTTTGAATTTTTTTATATATATTAATTTTTATCCGAAAAGAATTTTCTTGTATAATTTTATGAGTTTTGAAGTTCCAATCTACTTTTTTCATTATTTCATTTCCAAACTTTGTTTATGATTATTAATTTTTTTTAATTTATATTTTATTATCATTATTTTAATTTTGTTTTAATTATTAGTTGTTTTCTACTAGTTTTATGGAAACTAGTCTAGTTGATATCTAACATTTCACTAACTAATTTGGTTGGTTTTTAATTATCAATTAGTGATGTTATCAATGCAATCATGATAATATATTTGTGAATGATCACTAATTGCAAATTAAATTAATGCATCTTAAAATTTGATGCAAATTAATGAATAAATTAAAAATAAAAATAAAATAAACAAATTAAAAACAAAAAAGAAAAGAAAAAGAAAGCTTTCAGCCAAGGGTTCTTCTTGATCCCTTGGTGTTCCTCCCTCTTATAAATAGAGAGAGCATTTTGTTGTGAATTTTTTTTTTTGGTTGGCTAAAAAAAAGAGAGAAAAAAATCACTTGAAAATTTTTAGTTTTCTATGCTTTGTTAAGATAAGATTCATTCTTTTTGTTTTTCTTCATTTTTCTTCATTTTCCATCTCATTTAGGATTCAAAACCATATTAAGGTTTATGAATTCCATCCATGTTGAAAGGCTAAATATGGTAATTTTATTTTTTTATTTCTTTTCATGAATTTTTCTAGCAAATTTTTTAAGAAATGGTATTTTTATTGTTGTGAATCTGATTTTGTTGTGATTATATTTCAATTTGAGTTATTAATTTGGTGTTATTTTGATGATTAGTATTTTGATTGATTTTGTTTTGTATTTATTATATAATTTTATGTTTATTTACGCTTAATAATGGTAATTTATATTATTTTCATGATTTTTTTGTCAAATCATGCATAAATCCCATGCTTTTTCATCTTGGCCGAATGTGTTTAGGTTTAATAATGATGATTTTGTGCTTATTTTCTTTTAATTTTAGGGTTGTTAGGTTATTTAGTAATATTTGTAAACTTAGGGACTAAATTACAAAATTCATGAGAATTTTTAGGCCATTTATGGCTTGGTCGAGAACCTTATGGACCTTAAGAAATCTGATTTATGTGTTTGCAAACATGATTTAGGCATTTTTAGCATTTTAGGGGGTCATTTTGCAATTTTAGGAAATTTAGGACTAAGTTGCAAAAAAAATTATGCTTTATGGCTAAAAGTGTGTGGCCAAACCTTTGTACACATTTTTGCCATGTTTTTTTTTTTTTTGTGATTCTTTGCTTGTTTGATGATTTTTAATGATTTTTTGTGGTATTTTATCATATAGGAGTCAAAATATAATTTTACAAAGTTTAGGGTTTACTTTGTAAATTGTAAATAAATTTTTTGGGCAAGGTATTTGGTCAAATTTTTGTTGTTATATTGGCTACATTTTCATGCATAATTTCATATGATTTTTATAATTTTTAGGTTATTTTATTATATAGGGACTAAAATGAAAATTTAGAAAAGTATAGAGATTAAATAGCAAATTCTCACATTTAGGGGGTAAAATGTATATTTCACCAGTTTTAACGATTTCTATTATTTCTATGGCCCTCTGTAG